>ATSW01006076.1:0-10294 GCA_000444245.1 Botryllus schlosseri
TGAATATATTATTCAAGTGTACGGAGTATTCCAGAACACTAGCAAACGCGTGTGATACATGTTGTGATATTATGCAATATCGAAGCGATCCGTTCCCTCGGTATGCTTCGACTCGGGGTACGTGTCGGCCGTGAAATCCCGGTGGCGCAATGGGTGAGTAACAGGAGATATAAAGTGTGTTAAGCTGGTTTAATCACGCGGAAACCTATTGGGAAAAGTCGGGTCTTTGCAGCGGGTGTACTGAGAAATTTTGGGGCAGAATCGCCTGGTTATTCCGATCCAATAGGCCTTATCGTACAGAGCATACATAAAAAGGTTGATACAGCACATAAATTTGTGATTATATGTGGTAAAGTTTCTCGATATACTGTACGTTGTACTGTATACTTTACATTTCCTGTGAGCTTCTTGCAGGCTCATTGATGCTTTGAACAATTATCTTTAGAATGAGAAATTGACACACATAATATTTGAGACTTTCCAAATTTTGGACAACCCTACTGTACTACAGCCCGCAACTCTCAGCTGGTTTACATAAAAGCTTACAACCCTAAGATAATACATAACAGAAGGCATACTACATCCTCGGATTTACATGCGTGACTCAGCGATTTCCGACACTACGCATAACAGCAATAAATTGGTGAACAGAACGTCACGCTATATATAGGCCAACACTTGGCATGTTGATAGTATACCGCGAATATGTGATCCAGTAAATAAGGTGATCCTTGCGTTGGAACTTGTGCGCTCTCCATACTGGTGTTAATAAATGGGTGAATTTATTACCCGAGGGCATAAAATAGTGGGATGTAATTAGCTTTTGATGTGCTTGACTATAACGCCAAACTAGTGATTACTGTTGTCAACAATTTGCTTACACTATAGGTCTAACCGCAATCATGTTTTTATTGTAACTTATGAACTTTATGAAACCAACATCCATATAATGGATATTGCAAACCGTTAATATTATCTATTGTTTAAAACATGAATGTGATTTTTCGTGTTGAAACTATAGGAAACTACAGCGATCAAATGGATAATAATATGTTAAATTTCAATATTTCCTATAGTATCCTAATCCGTGTAGAAAACTCGTGATTTATACTGACATAAAGTTATAGCACCGTTCCGCAATATACCATGGGTAGTTTAACAGCAGCATAGTATTGTGGGTTCAATTACGATGTAAATGAAAATAATATCCCTGGGTTAGGCCCCAAGCTCTTAACGTTCCACAGCTAACGTTAATAGTGCTAAAGGTCGGCAGCTGATCACAAGCAATCGTATAATACGGGTCAGGTGTAAATGAGCATGATATTAAAAGCAAAAAAGAGACGTAGATTCGTTTTATTCGATAAAAATGCAAGTCCAAATAGTTTTCATAATCACGTGACGGTTCCTCCACCTCACACCAGAATCATAGGATGAATAGTCTTTGTTTAACATACTTATGAACCTGATAAGAATGTGATATGACTTACCAAAATTTGGAGGGAAGAAGTGACACGCGGCCACCTCCATAGGATTCGATGTCATTTCAATCATTGAAACAGTTCAAGTTTAATATCCCATTAAAAGCAATTCTATTTTATCACTCTGTACATGTAAACAATACCATTTTGCATCTGCTGTTACATAATACTCCTGTACGCGTATATTTATACCTGGAAACAAATTACACTGAAGTCTTACTCGCATACAACCTACTAGTCTGCATCATACAGCAACAAGCACTGAGTTGATCATGTTGTATTACCCAAATAGAAAGGCGTTTATGAGCAAAAAAGTGTTCGCTGTACAGCCAGAGGGATTTGTTACTAACCCCGAAAAGGCAGCGCTTATCTATAACTCCTTTCATCAGCTGATTATTTATTTATTTTTCCGCAATCCATCAACATCTCATTCTAAAACAAGTTGACAGTGCGTACAGAAGGCGGTCGTTACGGCACAGATTAAAAACACGACCGCGCTTCTATCTGTTTGTGACATCACAAATGCGATAATGGTTGCTGACGACAGACCAATCCTCCCGGTCTTTATTACAAAAACAATGCGTGCCGCATAAAACAATTACGGCATCTTCGATCGAATCCCAGAACGGACGCATGTGTCAGCAAATTACTGGAATTTGGAATGGTTTTATCACCCTTACACGTCTTTGTGCTAATTAGCAATCGCTAAAGAAACATCCCAGATCAACAGTTTAGCAGTTGCGACCATTAATCAACAAGATAATGAGACTTTATGACAATTAATAACGGATAAACTGACTTCCTGTATACAACTAACTATAACCAAGATAACTAATGACGTGAACGAAATTTAGCATGAAGTATTGTCCATACATTCTTTTAGCACATATATGTTCAGAATTAGTTTTTTGGGGGTACAGAACTTCAATATACAGTCGAATAATATATTCATATTGAAATGAGCCCGGATATTTTCGGCTGACACTCGTTAGGGGTAATCGTCAGCAAATGGTTGAGAATTGGAAAGAACATTGTGTATCAACAATCGTATCGAAATGGACAATCCATATTGAATAACTGGACAACTCACACCCTATACAGAATAGCTCTTCATATTAACCACGGGGCTATTTTTATAGCAATTGTCACAATATTCAATATCATTCTAATATGAAAGAATCGTAAGAAATCCATCAATAGCCAATATATTTTTTGCATAAAAGTACGTTGAACGATTACGTGAATTCCGCGCCAAAATCCAATTACACGTAATTATTTTTCAGGAACATTTTGGGATAGCGCAAGTATTAGATCAAGATAACGCTTCAAAGGATCGCGACAATCAATATAGATTATTATACACCTCGTATCACCACCGTTGACCACCAAATAAGTCAGTAGCTTAGGAAGATAAATAGGTTTTATTGATGTTCCAATCCGACTAAGAAAAACACAGCAAAAACTCAGGAAAGCCGCGCTTAAAATACTAATGGGTGTAAATAGTAGAATATTATAATTTTGAAGGATCGCTGACATTGAATCATCATCACTTTTAACCGAAGAATCGGAAGATTCTGAACGAGGAAGACGCGGAAAATTAGCTTAAAGCTAGCCTCAATAATCCATCTGCATGCCCGCTATCGCACTTCTACTTTCTAAAAAATGATGAATAGACTCTGCGCAATATTAGTTACTTCCCAAAAAACGCAAATTGACATGAAGCTACTTAGCGAAATTATGCACGCGGAAGATTGTTACATCGGTGTCCAACAAAATGGCGTCGAATCGACCGTAAACAAATTTCAGGCCATACAGTGTGGTTATGCAAACATTACAATCGACATTTCGCGATTCGGAGATATTACATCAATAGTTATGGTATGTAACTCGTACGCGATCAATGGATATCTAATAGTTTTAAAATCGGATACCTCACGCACCCCGACGCTTTTTTACTATTTCGCCAGACCTACAAGCCGACCGCACCGGCAGAGCAACATATTTTAACCGATGTCTGATTAACGTCATTATTCCCGGTAAACGAGAGTGCCACACTAGTAGCTCGCGCGAAACACTACCCTGAAGCCCGTAACATAATTTTTCTGTAAGTACATTACCGTTAGCGATGCTCTTATACGCGACTTTTAGCATAGTGTCAAGATGAATCACTGTTCTCCTATAGGCATAGCTGAATCATCTAAATCGCGCAGAAATTATAGCAGGCACGCGTAACCTTCAGAAAAATGCAAGCTCACAATAACTCATCCACAACAGCGCTATAAAGGTTTGTTTACGCTATTTACAGCTATAGATTTACAGGCGTAAAATAAATTTTACTGGTACTCATAATTTGTAATCATTCCAGAATTGCACAGCACACTAATGATTGCGTAAATAAGCTTCCTGAAATACTCTGGTCCACAGAAATAAGACTAACTCAAATAAAGATAGCAGCCTCGATTTACAAACTTTATCAGACTCCACGATACTTATAGATTACAAAACAATACACCGCATAAAAATTGTCAGAGGTCGATGCATCTAAAATTATAATCGGAAGCCGACGCTTCTAAAATTATACATGCAGCTGGCTTTCGGTAGCGACAATGAAATATCTAACGCATAGTGCGGTTCTCCTATACCTTGAAGCTGTGAAAGCAATCAATTAGCAGCGCTTATTGTGTTGCTGATCAAATGGTGGTATGATGATGCAACTGAAGGTTATTTCAAGCCACAGCGGCCGGCGCAAGTGATCATTTCTCTTGAGGTTTGTTCTAATCTGGCGAATGTTTCCCGGCTGTTTTGGGAATATTACGGAATGACTGCCACAGCTTGAAAGACAGGTGGCGTAGCGCGTATAGGCCTTCACGACTACTCACTCGCGTCCGTGTCATTAATCATAAATTCTTCAGTAATACATTATCTCGTCTCGTGAGTTGGATTTTACATATGTGCCAATACAAGAACCAGTTTTGGATAACGAATGAAACTGCATTTGGAAGGTATAGTATTGGCGCTGTGTTAGTTACATGTACTTGTACAACGCAAAAACCAAATAGAACATAGAAAACATACTATTTACGGGTATGTCATATAAAGCGTATGGGAGCTCCGAATCAATACATCCAGAGCCGTGAATGTGCGGAATTTTCTAGCATCAGCGTAAGTAAACGTAACTAAGGATGTTGTATCAGTGAAACCAACAATATGTAGTCAATTCCACTATAAAACGGGGTAAAACTTACTCAGTTATAGTATATATTTGTGGAAATCTCCGATTTTATTCCATACCTCTCCCATCACGTGCTGACAACCTCAATCTACAATGCTATACCCTTTCACCCCCTATTATTGATCTTGCTTGGCAATAGCTACGATGCGAGATACCCGCTATGCAGTACGCTGACTTGTCGGTATAACAACATACTTTCTCTTCGCTCGGCCACGACTGCTCTAGTGCGAAACGGGGTATTCTTTGGATATTATTTAGGTTCGGCGATTTTGAAGCGTGTCGCCCCGATTATATATAGCGAAACGAAATTACAGAGATTTCTTTGAAACGACAGAAATAACGCGACGGGCCTTTCTGTATTGTGCTCGGGACAAATTATCTTCGAGAAATCACGACCCAAGACCAGCGTTCCGATGTATAACCTATGAATTAAACCAACATAGCATTTGAAGAGAATCTTGGAGGAAAGCATCAGTGCACAATTGAATAATATATTCATATTGAAATGAGCCCGAATATTTTCGGCTGACACTCGTCACAGTAATCGTCAGCAACTAGTAGAGAATTGGAACGAAAATTGTATATCAACAAATGTATCACAAAATATACACAATGATTGTTCATATACAATGTTCTTTTCAATTCTCTGCTTGCTAAGGATTACCCGTGACGAGTGTCAGCCGAAAGTATTCCGTTTATTTCAATATGAATATTGAATATGCTATTCAATTGTAAACTAACGTAAAATCGAATTTTTACATTTCAATATGCCTAGCACATTAAATGTCGTTATTTGTTACTGATCCCGCGTTAATATACTACGTTTTATCAGTTATTATCCACGTCTTATCAGCTGTGTATTGTGTACAAGACAGAGATTTTCCGAATTAGATTCGAGCTAGAATTATAGCATGGAAAAAACATTTCACAAATTATATTAGAATTACATTACCGGCATTACGCTATCTTACTCTTATTAGACAACAAGAATTATGTAGTTCTGCAAGTCTCCCTAGCGATGTATAGTATAACATATAATGAGCTAAACTGCCATTATATACAAATTCTATATTTTACTGCCTATATAGATGCAACCGAACAAAACCATTGAGTTAAAATCGCCAATCATAAACAACAACAAAAACCTATGAACTAAACAACTATAATAATACAAATTTTATGTTTCAATGACTTTATGTATATATATCGTTCTATTGCACGTTTATAAAATACATATTATCGGATGTCCTTTGCTCACATGTCATAAGCAGTGTGTTAGACAGAGCATAAAAACACAGTCTACGTGTAGCAAGGCCGTTTGAGACTGACCTTACACGGCTATTATTGAGAAAACGCGTGGACGTGTCGAACGGTAGCCTTGGATGCGGAGCGGATGTTTATAATCACAATCACCGTTACCGCGACACGTGAATCATCGCAAATATCAAGTGCAACGGGCCTTTGATGGCGGCGATTTATCGCGCGAGTTTTCGTCGGCCGTACGAAGCGCGGGCGAAAACGCGGTGTAATTTTCTGCCGCGCGCTTGTCGCGGGGAGAGGTAAAGTGGATGTAAACGCGTGAGTTATGATTTATGCTGTCGTCCAATTTGATGAGATTAAAGAGGCCGCGTTCGCCAATCAAAATCAATAACTATGCTTCCGTAAAAGACGTGAATCACCTGTCCAGTGTCCATGTCCTAACTATAGTATAGTATAACCGTCTATCGAAAACGCTACTCACTATAACTTCGATAATCTAATTACACTAATTAGAGGGGAATGCCGGTATTCTAGGTGGTGAAATGTTTTTATGATCTAATTTTAATTCTAATCCAAGTTAGTTAATTTTTTACGACTCAAGTAATTCCGATTCTAATCAAATTTGCAAAAAAACGTAGCTATGATTCTAACTCTAATCCAATTTGTAAAATCTGAAATGGCTTCCACAAATATAAGTACACGACTCGAATCACAAAAATAAAAACGGTGACTTGACACATTTTCCGTACATTCTGACGTGGGAAAAACGATTCGATACTTATTGTTTTATCGCACTGTTCTTCAAAGCGCGTCACTCTTGCGTTCTGATTGATCTCTGTTTGATGGCGACACGTAACAATGAATCTGAGCATAATGACAGAATTGCTTCTCCACTTATTGCCGTCCTAGCGTGACCCTGTCTGTCGTTGACTCCGCCTATTCCCAATTTTCGTTAACTATGATAAATTACGATCGGTTATACTTAGACGGCGGGAGCCAGTTACCAAGATGACTAACGGTGATCGCTATTAATTGGATTGGGATGATTATTCTCAAGTGGGAGGATAAAAGATGTTGGAATATCAATCTGGTCGCCCGTTGTTTGATCAGGGCCAACCTTTGTACGCCGTTTTAATGAAGGCCGAATCCGTGACACGGTCCTGGTCGTTACGGATTTGCAGACTAAAATCCAGAGGTGGCTATAGTAACGAAGAATTTTTCGGAGTACTAAAATAGTTTGCCTACTACACTATTTACTGGAGTGGTTATGTGTTAGAATAAACTATTCTCACTTCTGTACTTGGACAGTTATTTACGCCAAACTACTTGCTTTTACACTTTGGATTTGAAGAGTAGTTTTGGCATGAATTTGCGTCATTTGGCTGAATGTAATTGTATTGCCCTGTATCACTGAATGTATTTCTGACGATTGTGCCTACACTTGCGGTGTCAAACGGAAGATTTTGACTTTCAAAACTTAATTTTGACAAAATTTTGCCCTCGTGTATGTAAATTATGTGTTCTCGCACATAATGTTAGAATTGTACTACATATCTTCATTTCTGGTTGGAGATGTCTGTCTTAACAAAGTATAGTTTGGCCTGAAAAATAAGCCAAGTCTGTGAGAACAGCGGGATTTCGTGTACCATCTAAAAATAGCACGTTGAGCTTAAGCGATCTGTTCGCCCCGATTACTCGAAATTTCATTCCGGTGACGTTATATTTTGTGATACCATTGTTGATATACAATCCCTCCAGCTCTCTTGACGATTACCCCTGCCGAGTGTTAGCCGAAAATATTCGGGTTCATTCCGATATGAATATACTATTCAATTGAATATTGAAGTTCTGTATACCTTCAAGAAGCTTTTCAGAGTGCGCAGCTCTTTTCTGCGGGTGACATTGTCGTGAGAATCCCGTGTGAAGCTGAATCACGGTAAATGAATATACTAACGTTTTCGAAGACTTTACCCCAATTTGAAGTGTCGCCAGTCTGTTAGCCACATCCAATTATCCGCTAAAAGTACACGTGACCCCTCGTTCAAATCTACTTTTGTAACTGCCCTTATACGCGAGTAGTTTTCATCCTTTCATTGTATAATTGAAGTAGTTTTGACATATCTCGTAAATTGTACTTCTACTCAAGTAGAAACCCTGACTACTTGATTACCTTCACCGAAATCCTATGCTGTGCATCAAGCTGATTTCGTACAACAAACTTTCACTGCGGTCGCATACAATATTCATAATCAGGTTCTTTAAAGGCAACGCAGTTCGAGCACTGGACACTACGGCCTACTCAAGATGACCGAATCGTATGTTTCAAATCTATAAATAATTCGATACCATCAAAAACGAATCCAGGTCTATTCCCGGTAATGAATCAGACTATTTAGTTTCAATTCCAGATCATCACAAATATAATGTTCAAAACCAAATCCTGAACCGGTGTCACAAACGTGATAACAGAGATGGTTCGTGACGTACTACTTCTACTTTTCGGAGTATGTTTGAGAAACCTCCACTACTGGTAGTATATTCTTACTAATTCTCTGCAATAGTTTCTGACGATTACTCCAGCCGAAACTATTCGGGTTTAATTCAATATGAATACACCATTGAATTGTATATTGAAGTTCTGTATCTCCAATAGTTTTGCGGGTAAACCTAGGCCTAGAATATTTACTTTTGCAGTTACTTGTAAATCCGTACATGTACTTGGATTTGAGTTTAAATTTACGGTATCCACTTCTGTACCTGAGTGCCAATATCGGTCTGGTGCATATGATAAATACATTCGGAAAACATCGGCAATATCATAAAAAACACACCACCTTTGAGTAGTACATTCAAAACCGATCGTATCAGGTCGAAATGGTTGCTGAATTCATATAGTGCTATTGAATTATAGCTCCAGGAAATATAACGAAGCAACAGTACGAATATAATTGGGTTTAAGCGCAAGTTATTTTTGTCCCATTTACTGTGAAGCTTTTCTCGAGACTGCGTCACAAGAAATTGCCGCGAGACAACGTCATAACGATATGTGAATATAGCAACTGAAAAACCATAACGCCGAAGTACCAATGCCGTGTGACTTCGGAAGAATTTAAAAATTCTTTACTGTCAGTAATGACTCACGGACCGCGTCCGGAAGTTTATTCACTCGCAATAACGCGAGAAAAAGCGCCCTGTTTGTTGCAACCATCTTCGACAAACATCATCACTGACCGTGGCGACCCGATTGATTTACATGACGAGCGCGCTGTTGTCGGTAACAAGAAATGAGTCAGTTCCCACACTGACGTTGTTCTATTGCGAACGGGCTTGGTATAATTAAACAGAAAAAGGCGGTTTTGCATACCGCAAAGTTAATATTGTGCAAGGGGGCTCCCACTGAGGTGTTTGGTAAGTTTGTTTCGGATTTGATGCACACAGAGGTATGATCAGAAACGACCCTTACATTTTCGGAGCACCGAACTGGTTGCCCAGCATATGAGCATGCGACACAATGAAAAACGACAGACCAGCATGCGACACTTTAGCATGTGGCTTCACAACCCAAAAACTTACGCGAACGCTGAAATCAACCCTTATACATATCCTAAAACCCATACCTAACCCTAACGCAATCCCCAATCCAACCCATACCCGGCCCTATAACCCCAAATACTGCCCACGTGCTCAAGTGTCGTATGCTGATCTGTCGTTTTTCATTGTGTCGCATGCTCATGTGCTGGGCAACCTGATATTTCAATATGAATATATTATTCAAATGTATATTGAAGTTCTGTACCTCCAGGAAACTGTCAAATTTGCAAATCTTTGTCATAGGAACGGGACAATGTGACCACATTACGAAAAATTCAAGTATGATAGCAATGGAATTGCAACCACGCCTCTTGCAGCAGTAATTACCCGCTCCGAGCACAGCTTTATTGTTAGAGTACCAAAATGATTCAGGTGTTCCCGAATTCGCCCGCCGGGTGAGAAGTGACCTCTCTTAAGTTGAAACACATTTCACTCAAAATAAACAAACACCGGCTTCGTTCCCCCGCGTAGTTACAGTAATCAATTTATCAAAAACAAAGAGTTTCCAATCAAACACCAGCTACTTTCCAAAGATTGATTGCGTAAATAGAGGGGCACAAAGCAAGGTATAATAATCAAAGTGTCCACATCCCCATTCATATAAGTAATTCGCTTTGAATGCTGGGTTTTAAAATGCGGCAGAGTAATGAGAATAGATTATTTCACGAATGGATTGAATATATACTGCTAACACTGACATAGACTTTATAGCAGGGCAGGCCAACCCGTGGCC
>ATSW01006079.1:0-11621 GCA_000444245.1 Botryllus schlosseri
GGCGCAAAGTTGCTCACTACGCACATGAAAGTGGTCGTTTCTCTTCAAAATTGATGCAAGCCACCCGTTAAAATAATTTTCCACTCAACAAGATCCCTGAGCTGGTATCTAATCTGGTTTCCAGAGACAACCGAAGTAAAGACAAAAACATCAAAGGCAAAACAATTAGAATAAGTGTATTGGTGTCAGGCCCTTGTCCTTTTTATGTTATCTCCTGTTACTTTTCATTCAGTGTGCACGCCTCTTCTTTACATCGCCTAGGCCCAGGTGGGCGTCTGATTTTAAAGACTACTGCAAGTAGTTTTGAGTGACCTCTTCCTATCTTTTCATTGTACCGCAATCTTACGGTGTATTGATCTGATGACATTACTAATAATCAGGGCGAATTTTTTTGACATGTCGAATAAAGTCAAAATTTTGTCAAAATTGCAGCGTTAGTTACTAAGTCAAAATATTTTGACCTCTACATTTTGTTTGTATCGTAAATTTTGCACTGTCGGTGAACTTATCATTTCATATTTTACAGCATGTAGCCTACTTTATAGGCCTACCGTTGTAGACGGCCCATTGTCTGCTCTTTGTGAATCATAAACAGTCAAATGAAACAGATAGGTTGACATGGTGTTATGGTCATCGTACCGCAATATCCTAACTGAAGCAAGTCTGCTTGGACATTGCATGGTACTTATATCAAGAAGAGCATGATGAAAAATTGTGATGTAGACAACATTGTCAGAATGAAGCAACACGGTTTTGTTACCCCCAGTGTACGCACAACTTCAGTGTTGTCGGCCAACAACTGCTACTGTTGAACTTTCTTCTCCATTCTTGGCAAGCTACTTAGTAGAGACAGACACTTTCTACCCGAGAATGTAGTATTAAGTATATTTCGTTGTACGACAACAAATTTTAATTATTTCTACCATAATACCGTACGTGATGTAACTACTATAATTCTTCATAGGGCCAGATTTCGTCAAAATACTAGTTTTTTCAGGTAAAATTTGTCAGTTTTTAAGCAAAAAACGTTTATTCAGGCCAAACTACTTCGTAAGGACAGACAGTTCCAACTAGAAATGAAGATAAGTAGTACAATTTTAACATTATGTGCGAAAACACCTAATTTGCATACACGAGGTCAAAATTTGGTCAAAATTCATTTCTTAGGTCGAAAAGTCAAAATTATGAATTTTTAGCACAAATTCTTCCGTTTTTTAGGTAAAAAAAAATCGCCCTACTAATAATAAACTGAAGTGAACTGAGATACACCAGCCGCGTTGAAGGCCTTGAATAAATAAATAATCTGTTGGTATTTTTATGTTTGAGTAATAAACCAATTTTGACAAATACGCCGAAAAACTCACGTTTCCAGATCGTCAAAAACTTCCGGCAGCAGGAAATTCAAGAGCGACCATAATTCCGACAAATTATTCTGCAACGGCGTGCCCGTTAACAAGAGTTTCTGTCTCGCCTGAAAGCAACTCGATGACGGTGAATATGCCCTGTAGCCTACACCTGCGCAAAGCACTTACCTGAATAAGCCTGAGCTCTCTGAGAAGTTTGCATTTAACGTTTTTAATGCGATGGCCTTCGTCGAGTATCAAGTAGCTCCAAGTATGCATCTAAAAGAGAGATAGTCAACGTATTCAGGTTTTGCGCTCGAGCAAAAGTAGCGATTTCCACAGGGTTGTAACCAAGTCACAGGGTTCCGAGTCACACGTCAATTTTACTTTCATAGTTTTGACTCAAGCCAAGTCAAGACATTTTGTACTCTATTCTATTTCATTATTTACTGCTCAGTGTCCAGTTCAAGCCAGGTTCAACTCACTTCTGTGAAACTCACGGGTGATATCAAAAGTCTCGAGTACATAACATACTCATTTTTCTCACTCTAAACACGTTTATTCCAACAGATAAAAGACAGTTTCTGGACCTACTTTCAAACATCAATACTGATACATGAGACTTGAATCTATTCATATAGAATGCCTCGAGTCATGCGCAATGACTTGAGTACAAGAAAGTCAATACACAAATTGACTCAAGTCATTTTCAAGAAAATGTCTCGAGTCATTACAACCCTGAATTTCGAAGACATGTCAAACTATTCAAAGGGAGAGTAGAATACGAGTAGTAGTTTCAAAAAGTCGATTATATAAGAGGCATGCACAACACGCTGGATTGAAAGAAATAAGGGTAGTACATCCATCGACCGCTTTACGTTAGCTACCTGCAACACCAGATGGTCTCTGAGCAGTATATCGTAAGTCGTAATCACGACGGGGCGAGTCTTGATACGTTTCCCGCATTGAAACATACAAAGGCTCAGCGTCTCACGTTCCGAGCTGGTGCCGTGGTATAGAAGCACAGGGATCTGCGAGATGAAAAGTGACAATACGCACCGGTTATATCATAGGTGCAGGTAACAATCTAACCAAGTACCCTACATCTACTGATAAATACTAAAAGAAATCAAGTACACTAGGATAGCTTCTCAGGTCACACTTTTACTTGACTATATTAGACGCTATTTTCATTTTCAATTTAAATTTATGAAGTCCATAGATGTACTTTGCATTGATGGCATGACTGTGAGTGAAATCGGCTAGTTGAAGGCCAACTTGGTCTCTATATCCGTAATACCAAGTGATAACTTGAATATTTGTGAAGTTATGGATCTCCAGAGATCTGCCGGTTTAATTGTTAGTTAACAAAATCTATATTGACTCGAAGACACTCTTGGAGGTATGGAATTTCAACATACAGTTGAATAATACTCATATCGAGATAAACTCGAATATTTTTGACTGACACTGACACTTCTACAAGTTGCTGATGATTACTCCTGGCGGGTGTCAGCCAAAAGTATTAGTGCTCATGTCAATATGAATATATCATTCAAAAGTTTTCAATTCATTGACCATAACTACTTTTTAGATTCTTTACAGTGCATTTCTACCTTTTCGTCTCTTGCTAAGCGCTATCTGGATGTAAGTTACATTAGTACCTGTGGCCGTAAAACCTGGAGGCATGGGTAAATTCGAATAATCAGTGAGCCGACACCACAGTATGCGCTAATAAAAGCGAGCGACACAAACCTTTGGGCAAAATCTACGAAATTCCAAAAACCAATTCTGTATCGTTGACATGGGCGCGCAGATAAGATACGGGCCGGTCGATCCGACTTCAATCATCTCCGCTATGATGGCGATACACTGGATCGTCTTGCCGAGCCCCATCACGTCAGCGAGAATTCCGTTTTCGCCGTTCTCAAGTAAAATCTGGAGCGAGAATGAAATAGAATGGTGACTTGCATCTGAGAACGTCAAAAACATTTTGCCAAGAAGGTTAAATTTATAGAAGGAATGATAGCTAGTTCTGGACTGCAGACCAGACTGAGCTAGTATATTTGAAGCTAAATGACAAAATAAGTTGAAATATCCAACAAGCCATGTGCGCATCAAAATAGCACTATTTGTACCAGATTTTGAGTTTAATCAAACACGGAAAAGCATTTCCGCGGACATCTTGATTTTAGTTCAATATTACCGGGACGGTAGCATAAAATTGCTCATTGAAGTCAGCACTACAAATCTCACTTTATTGTAAAGTTTTGACTACTACCTACCTATCCAATAGACAGATGGGAAGAAATATCTGGATTTACTGTAACTTTACGAGTTGCAAAACTTGAAATGGTAGGAAATGTCACCCCTGATATCTGCTCAGGTCATGTTTTGCCACAAACCAAGTTGAAAATAGACTACCTTCAGCCATTGGAAGCCAGTGATCTGGTAGTCTCTCAGAATTCCGCCTGTAAACAGTTTTGGCTGCGCTGGGTCCACTTTCACGCCCTTGAAGTATCTTAAAGTGACAAATACTCAAATGGCAAACAGTCTCTCCACTCTCACTAGATTCAAAATTGCCAACAAAGACCCCGTCTCATTTCGGATTATAACTTCGTACTATTCCGCAAAATGCAAATCTCTCGACTCTTGAATATTTCAGGAACAAATTTTTTAAGCAAAACCTTACACAAAACTACGAGTCACAATTTTGTTTATGTAAGAGCCAGAGTAGGAACTGGAGTAGCTGCAGCGAGTCCTGAATCAAGAGTCAGAGCCACAACCAGGGTTGTAGCCAAGTCACCAGGCTCCGAGTCACAATGTAATGACTTTTATAGTTTTGAATCGAGTCAAGTCTGAGTTCAAGTCACCAGCAAAGGGTCGAGTCCGAGTCATGGTATTATGACTCGAGTCCGAGTCCAAGTCATTGTGTCGACTGCTCAGTTTCCAGTTAAAGTCTTGTTTAACCCACTATTTATAACTGTTTGGTGATATGGAATGGTTCACATTTATAATATACTAATTTTCCTCACTTTTAGCAGTTCCTGGTTGCATTTTCAAGTACCAGTACCAACAGACGAAATCCCAATAGTGTGGTAACTTTACTATTCTTCGAAATTACAATGAAATGTATGTCTTGGCATTGTGTGTGAGTCTCGAGTCAAATGAGTCAAATGAATGAGTCGAGACTTGCACTTTAAATATCACCACAATCATAAGTGCAGTCGTAAATAGCAATCTGCACAAGCACCCAGCCCCGGCGTCAACTCCGCAAACCCACCTGACCCCGTCCTTTTCCGTCATCATGCTGCGCGGCGCGTCCTCGCCGGCATTCTCGGGAAAGTAAAATTTTTCGTCCAGCAGAGAGCCACCTTGCATCTCCCATTCCTCACCCCGACTTCCGGCGTTGTACAATTCCACAGCTGAAACAAAAGGTATTGGAAAATTTGAGGGGGCAGAGCTGCTGGTACCGCCGTGCAAAAACGAGCACCTGGGTAAATTCATTCCGAATCTAGTGTTAGGTAATAGGCTTTGATTCGAGTATTACTCATAAAGACGCCATAAGAGCAGAGGTGGTCAAAGCAGTCATTGTTGGTGCTCAAGAAGAGGCATAAGTAATGTCGAAAATATCTATGTAGAAGTAGAAGCCGCTATTTCCAAGGAATAAATAAGTATTCTAGGCCTGGTAAAGTAGTACAAAGTAGAAGCGCTTCGTCACTGAACACCTCTTCATAAGAGTATGCATGATGTTGTGAATTCAAATGCGTACCTTTTACAGGACCACAAAGAAAGTAGCGCCAGTGCTACACCACATAAAGATAATTCAGCAGCATTTCGATTGTATGTATCGGACAACGCCGCAAGTTGATCGTGGTCTCACACAAATATCATTTGCATGAACATGTGTAGCTTTCTTTCCGGTGCTGTGATATGATGACATGACCGATCGAGGATTCAAGACTTTCGGGTTTGGAAGAAATTATTGAAACTATAATTCACCAGGGTTGTAATGACTCGAGTCATGACTCGACTCCAGTCCGACTTGAGTCACAATTTTTTGATGACTCGACTTGACCCGAATCATTTTATCAAAATACGGAAATGACTCGACTCGAGTCAATCTGTGTATTGACTCGACTTGGACTCTAGTCATTGCGCATGACTCGAACCAAGTAATACGACTCGAGACCCAGACGGCCAAGACCGACATTTCATTGTAATTTCGAAGAGTAGAAAACTAACCACACTATTGGCATTTCGTCTATTGGTATTGGTACTTGAAAATGAGACCAGAAACTCCTAAAAGTGAGGGAAATTAGTATATTATAAATGCGAACCATACGATATTACCAAACAGAGTTATAAAAAGTGGGTTTACCAACACTGGAAACTGAGCAGTCAACATAATGACTTGGACTCGGACTCGAGTCATAATACCTTGACTCGAACTCAACCCTCTACTCGATGACTTGGACTCGGACTTGACTCGGAGGTGAATTGAAAATGACTCAAGTTGACTCGAGTCAAAACTATAAAAGTGAGATTGACTTGTGACTCGGAGCTTTGTGACTTGGTTAAAACCCTGTAATTCATGTTGATGAATCAACTCCTAGTGGAAGGCGTCGTATAATTTCAGTAATCAAAAAAATCGTCTTTTGCTATTCGACTCGAATGGATTTTGACCGATAAAACTGACAATTACCACCGTCACCGATAACCCCAATATAGTTGGAAGATATTCAAAACATATGACATCTAGCTTAACGCGCGTTTCCAAAACTTCACAGCATTTATTTGAACAGCTTTACAGCCATTGCTATGCTTGGACAGTGGACATGGACATGAAATAAACTAGACACTGGCAAGCTCTATAATAAATAGATCGATATTCTCAATACAGAAGTCGCAGACACTTCTATGACTCCTACTACCATGTTGACACGTGACAAAAATTGCGGATCTCCATTTACCTCTAATGGCTGATACCGATATTTCTTTCAAAGCGTGACACTTACGTACCAGAATGAATGTCAGACGAAAATATCCAGTCGTCGTACAGATCGCTCCAACCAATGTAGTGAACCAGGTAATTCCAGTCACCCTCTTCTGTGGGACAGCTGTTCAATATCCTGGCCTTGTAGAGTTTGGCCGTTTCGTCCCGACCCCACTTCACTCTCACAATATCGCCTTGGTAAATAGAACACCATATAACGTATTGAACCATGACACTTCTATTCAGATAAAATTCGCTGTTTGACAAAACCTTATTCTCTCCAACTCCCGCTAGTTCAAAATAGAACAAAATATTCTCAAATGTTACTAAAAATTGCGGTATATGATGCTAAAGCAGTTGTGTCTGCTATTTTCTATGTAGATCGAAACGGAATGGTAACGCGAGTACATCTTGAATATTGACTACAAAACTTGGTGGTTTTTCAAATGAAGGAATAATTTTATAAATTGTTTATAAAAGAATACTGGAAAGGCATATTCACTACTATTGGGAATCAATACTGCAAAAAATGGGTTGATTCAATTGGTAATAATAACTGAAAAATGTAATGATTGTATAAACTCAGGATACAGGTCACGGGAAAGGCAGGTTTATGCTATAATACCTCCAATAGAACTGGAGGAAAATATTTGTTACATAGCTTTAAATAAGATATGATATATTCTTGTACTATAGTAGCTTCCGAAGTTTCAACCATACGTAAACTGGCAGGGCCAGAATTCATTCATTCCACGAAATTGCGAATCGAAATCCGAATTTGATTTCGCTACTCAACGCAATACGAGATTCTTACCTACAGTGTATGTTTGCAGTTCAGAGTCTGGCGCGACCATAATTGTATTCGTTTTGTTACAATAACTCTCCTCTTTCTTGATGGATTTCTTTTCAAGTTTTTGTACAGGTTCTTCATCTTCTTCACTGTCTTCTTCAGAATCCTGCGAAATAGTGAGCCAG
This sequence comes from Botryllus schlosseri, assembly GCA_000444245.1. Classification (NCBI taxonomy): domain Eukaryota; kingdom Metazoa; phylum Chordata; class Ascidiacea; order Stolidobranchia; family Styelidae; genus Botryllus; species Botryllus schlosseri. Next base: position 7,315 of record ATSW01006079.1, read on the forward strand.
CTTACCAAGGAATAGAAACGATACAATACAACTTGGCTATGGAGCAAAATGTAATGCAAACTATCGCCACCAAGTTAACCAAAGGCTAAGATGCTAGTATTCGAAACAGGATTTTGAACGAAACTATTACCAGTAAAACAATCTGCTATATGAATGGATACTGCTCAGCCCGCAAGATTACTGGACTTCGATCACCTAGCGACACATGTGCTATTCATTTTCATCACTTGTCGTTTTATGATCTCTTATTTCTCTCCATCCAGTGTGCAATGTGCATGCCTCTTATTTACAGGTGGGTGTTTGATTTTAAAGACTACTTCTACCTTCCTATCTTTTCATTGTATCGAAGTCTTGTGTACTTTTGGAAAGATAAAATCATTATTACCCTGAGTGCGCGGCGACAATTTAGCATGTGACAGATGAGCATGTGGATAAAATGACATGTTAGGGTTGGGGTTAGGATATATATAAGGGTAAATTTCAGGGTTATGGTTGGGGTTAGTCTTGGGGTTATTAAGTCAGGTGAAGTGATGTATGCTAAAGCGTTCCATGTTCAATTGTTATTTTTCATTGTCGCATGTTCATATGACGGGCAATATATGAACACATACATCGTTCCAGCATGTGATTAGTTTGATAAAAATACTGTACGGGTGTTATCCAGTTTAAGTATTTCACCATTTTATGTATACAGTGATGATATTCGTTACAGTGACTGGTAGCAAGCGCTTAGGCAATCACACCTACAGGTTCTACATGGATATTATTTTTGCATCCATATTTCAATCATCTTGAGCAGTGTTTCTTATACTTTTCATCTACTTCCATTTCAACTTTATCTGACCAATCCAAGGAGGCGCTGTCACTCTGGGACTTTTACATCTTATTTAGGGTTACCATACGTCCTCTTTCAAGAGGATTTGTCCTCTTTTTTGAGATTTTGTCTTCTTTTTTTGAGAATTCTGTTTAAATATAGGGTAAAATTCGAGTGAGATAAGTAAATCAGCACTGAAGTAACGCTCCGGCGGCTATTTCGGAAACTGAGCCGGAAAGTTGACTTTCTTTTTCAGTCAACCAACCACAAAGTTGGGGAAAATTTACCATTTTTTTCGGATTTTACTCCAGTATTGTAAAAGTGTATTTCACATTTCCAAAATATGGTAACACTAATATTATTACTCCAAATCTCAGTATGCTGTAAGTCTACGACCGGAACTTATAAGGAGCTCAGATATAGTAATATCACTGGCTGTCAGAAAACGTACATTTGCCCTTCAATATCAGACTGTTATCATGCTAACCTCATCTGTATCATCATCACTGTCTTCCTTGAATGATCTCTTGCGTCCCGATAACCTCGTGGATCGTCTCAACTCACTGGTCGGCTGAATTGCTTCATTCTCACTCTCCGAAGAGCTATCGCCTACATACTCTCTATCACACCGAGATAGATCGGCCCTTGAAGAGCATTCCACAGAGGTATCGTTCAATGGATTAGTAGAAAAACTCTCGAGATGGAGGATGTTGTTGTTGGTAGTGTCACAGTCATTCGTTTCTGCGGAGGAATCTAGCACAAATGTCTTGCAGGATTTCACTTTACTTGTGGTCTGATCGGATACAGTCGAAGATGATAGGTTAGCCATTGAAGAACATTCCATAGAGGTATCGAATACAATCTGGAGATATCAGACGGACTCTCAATCTTCACATGGTCCTCGGACGTATAACAATTCTTTCTTTCTGTATTAGAGTCAGGAAAATCTGTCGAGTAGGATTTCATATTACTTGTGTTCTGATCGGAACCAATGAAAGTGAATAGGTCCGTCCTAGAAGAACAGTCCACAGGGGCATAGCATACGTTCGTAGGATTACCAGCTGAACTCTCGGACTTGTCATTGGTAGCATTATAATCCTTCTTGTACTCAAAGTAGTCAGGCACAACTGTCTCACAAGATTTAGAATTCCTTGTGCTCTGATCGGGTTCAGTCACAGTAGACAGGACCGTCCCTGATGAGAATTCCATAGAGGCACCGTACACGTTACACAGTATATCAGTCGGATTCTCGGACTTGACATCGTCCTTACCATTATCGCAATCACTCCCTTCTACGAAGAAGTGCGGCACAACTTTCTCACACGATTTCACATTACTATCAGATACAGTCATAGTGGAAAGGCCAGTCCTTGAAAGGCATTCCATAAAGGTATTGTATACATTCCACAAACTCCCGGGCTTGACATTGTTCTTGTTTGTATCACAATTGTTCCTTTCCGTGGAGGGGTCTGGCATAACTGTCTCGCAAAATTTCATATTACTTGTGCTGTGGTCGGATTCAGTCCTAGTAGATAGCTCCGTCCTTGAAGAGCATTCCATAAAAGCATTGTATACATTCCACAGATTACCAGCCGGACTCTCAGGTTTCATGTCCTTAACTATATCAAAATCTTTTATTTCCATGCAGGACTCTGGCACAATTGTCTCAGAGGATCTCTCATAACTTGTGTGCTGATCGGATTCACTCACAGTAGACAGATCAGTCTTTGAAGAGTATTCCGTAAAGGTATTGCATACATGCCCCAGCCTATCAGCCGAACTCTCGGGCTTGACGTTGTTCTCGGTAGTATCGCAATCATTCTTTTCTGCGCAGAAGTTTGGCACGGCTGTCTCACAGGATCTAACATTAATTGTTTTCTGATCAGATTCTGTCACAGTAGCTAGGTCAGTTCCTGAGGAGCATTCCTTGAAGGTATCACACACGCTCAATGTGTTACCAGTTGTACCCTCAATCTTCATGTCGCCTTTGGTAGTATCACAATCATTCCATTCTGTGGATAAGTCTGACACAATTGTTTCATAGGATTTCATGTTACTTGTGTTCCTGTCGGATTCAGTCAATATAGTTAGGTCAGTTCTTGAAGAACATTCCACACCGGTATCATATATATTCAACGGACTACCACTTCGACTCTCAGGCTTTACGTTGCCCTTGGTAGTTTCACAATCCTGCCTGTCTAACACAACTGTCTCACAGGACTTCGCTTTACCTGTGTTCCGACGAGATTTAGTCGAAGTAGGGACACGCTTACTGAACTTGCTCTTTACACTTTTCATCTTATTGGCATTTTTTCTTCTCTTTGTAGGTGGCCTAAATTATAGAACTATATAATAATTGACATAAAATAATAGTCGATCACTCCAAGCTCAGGTATCATATATATTCGCGCTCATATGGTGTGAACCGAAGACTTGAAGCATACAAATTAAGGATTAATATAATATGAATAAAAAGGTCTGGAGTGCTGAGGTGATACAAATTTACTATAAAATCAAGAGATATTCGTGATTATCTTATCATTGCAAACATATTCCGGCCTTGATAAAATATCCATCATGATGATGTGTTTGTAGCCAAGGTGAGTTTTACCAGGCTCCACTGTAATACCAATGATACAACGATTAACAATAGCAGTTTGGCACAAGGTTGACTGGAATGTTCTAAAGCAGAGGTGTACAGCGCATGAAATAAATTTCTTTACGGAACAGTCTCGTGAGTTTGAGCTGCGCTTAACGTAGGCTAAGAGCGGTAACAAGACACCGAAATGCCAATGTTTCACTGAATTCTTATATAGATCCGATTGTGAAAAAGGTTCAAAGTTCCAAGTTCAAAATCTTTACCCAGTGCTCTCACCTGTCGGACTTTCGTCGCAAGGCGACTCTTTTCTCTCCTCCAAGGACACAGTTGTCCAAATGCTTGTTCATTCTGCTCTCTTTCAGTCTTTTACCACAGATAGGGCAGGGAACTGAAAAATAATCAGAAAATGCAACCAACTTGATACATCTATAACTACATGTTCTCACTACAGGCCTCATCGGCGTGCCGGGTAATAGTGATCTGCAAGTGGCCCACACGCAACTAAGCTTATTACAACAACTACAAGTTGGATACCGCTGATTTTGATAGCGCAAGAAAGTGCACATTACGAGACACATAAAATAGATTGTCGAGTGTAAATAGTAGTAACAACCGGCAGCATTGAAATCAAGCATGGATAAACAGCCTATGTGTTGTTTACTCTAAAACAGTGACTTACTTTAAGCTATGAAATTCATAAAAATACATGTCTTCACTATAAGATAAGCGATCTTGGACAAAATATAAAGTTAACACACAGATATGGGTGACAAAACAAATATATGTCACACGTGTGGAAGTGTCTAATTGAAATTAATAATACAACCTTGAACAATATGTCCCGAGTAGGGCTGGGCACAATGATTCGAGTACTCGAATCTGAATCGAGTATTA
>ATSW01006080.1:0-15984 GCA_000444245.1 Botryllus schlosseri
TGTGCACTCGGAATCTGGCCCGCGACTAGCAAAAGGTTGCCGACCCCTGGCCTAAATTATAGCATCCACTGCATGTCTCGCATGATTTGCCTGCTATCTCTACTTGGGCGATTGTTATGTCATACTGGCTTAAGAGTGACAGCGTGACATTGAATAACTTTGAATCTGATCAATTTGGCACGAACAGACTTGAACGGACGTGTTATTTTGTGGAATAGTTCGTCGTCACCGGGGCCGCGTATTCGATTGTTCGCGCGTGTGTTGATGAATAGCAAATAGTTGATGTTGAAGCGAGACCGAGGAATCGCTAATTAACCGCTGGACTCGCTGGCAAGTTTACGCGTGCGTCCGCGTAAATGCGTCAATATGATGAAGCTTGTCATATCCAAGTATTATGGGCACTATGCAGTTACTGATTTACGCACGTACTTAACAGTAATAAATTGATGCTAACTTGATAAATTTGAAACAATTTCAAACCCCTCCCTTTTTCATCTGGCCACCCCATGTAAAAATAAAAGTCGACGCCTATGACTACTGGCACTGTATTGTTATGGAAGACCGATGTGTCACATTTGTCGAAGAACAATTATTGCAACGAAGCGTACAAGCTTAAAATGCTACCACGATAGTTTCTTCTGAAGCTATACATATCGCCTGATCTTAGAGAAAACGTTGCTATGGCTACGTTTCAAGCCCAGCAATCCATATTTTGAGGCATTGTTGAAAATGCCAAAGACATTACAGACGAATCGTTCGAAATTGCTTGGAATATCGCTAAACCCAAGAATCTCCTAAATAAGGTGTGACTTCAATAAACTTAAACGTACTGTGCGAATATTCGCTGATTCCGGAACTTAGCACCAAGTCCAACATCACCTGACAAATTTCGAAGCTACAGTTGTCTGATTCAACAGTCACCAGAAGAGCATCAGCAATGTCGGTCGATCTTTTATCGCATGTTTTGAAACACGTTGCAACGCGAACTACTTTAGCCTAGCATTGGACGAATCCACTGACTGCACACACATTGCGTAGCTAATTATCCAGGTGCGTTTTATCGGACTGGACATATTCACAAAGGAAATCCGGACGGGGCAAAAGTCGGGAGGGGACTAGTGAAAAACATCAACTTGATAAAGCTGACTTCTGTAACTATTGGTGTAGGGCTCGAGCCATGGAAGGAAAGGATTGATTGGTTTGCTCAGAAATGACCCCGAACGCCAGACTTCTTCTCATATCACTGAGAGCTCAAAGTGATAACGGCCTCTATAACGAAAAAGTTACCGTCATTTTAAACTTGCTCCCTCACGCATTGAAACAGAGAGTTCGGTTCTCTGGGGGAAGGGTTTGAAGGTGCATATACCGAGTTGGCAACGGACGCAATGTACGCTCCGTTAACAGATTTACTTTCGCCACTGGAAGAGAGAGAGAGAGAGAGAGATATATGATATTCTTTTTCGCCTGCACCATCGAGATGCTTTGACGACGGAGTTGCGATACGGCCCCATGAGGTCATCTAGTCTGCACCCCGTTTTTTTTCTCCTCCATGCTATCCGTGATTGCTGAGCGCCTAGCAGGATAGCTGCGGATACCAATTTTCGAGTCTTTGGTATGACCCGGCCGGGGATCGAACCCACGACCTACCGCTCGAGAAGCCGGGCGCATAACCATTACACTATCTCGCTCGGAAGATAGCTTATCTCACAAAAAAGAGCAACTGCAAACTTTCGAACCCAGTCCATTAATGCTTTAGAATACATAAAACTGTACTAAATGCCCGTTTAAGACTGGTAAATAGGCTACAGTAGCCTAAGTTTAATAGTAGCCCACAAATACATGGTGATAATGTTCTGCGGCCCGCAGCGTCTTTTGCTGTTAAAATGCGGCCCATTATAAGAGGGAAGTTGAGAACCCCTGATCTAGAAGAAATTCTAGTTACATCTTAATTCGTGAACAATGGAATTGTCAATAATGCAATGATTGGCAGGTTGAATACGTCCAGTTATATAACGTTAAAACAGCGGCTCTAGCTATGATATAATTTGGCATTTCTATGATCCCTTTATTTAGTTGTATACTGGCGTCAACCCTGCGTATGAATTTATAGTAATGGAAGAGATTTAACTGTAACTGCGGACGTTGGAATTGATTATTATTAAGTCGCGATTCGAGTTTCTCTCGATGAAGCCGCGGGGATCTTTTGAGTCAGAATTGATGTAGCAGTGCGACCACATATATTTGAATTATATTTCTTTGTGACTATTACATTCTCCGCATATGACAGTTTCGCACTGGATTTTTTACCTCTGGTCAATTTTTCGATAAAACTCTGAAATCTGAATGCACTTTTTTCCTTCTGGGAATTGGGTGTCAATATCTGCTACTTGTTCCCAATTGTGACTAGAGTGAAACCACAGCACCGTAATCGATCGGGTATAATGTGGTTTATGAACAATTGAACATATTGAGCATACTCTACATCTGCTGTCTTGAGGGATTAATTAATGGAAGTATTTCTTACTAAAATCCCCAATATTTGTTACGAAGGTGATTGATAATACGCACATTTTTCAATCTACTCGGAATTGCTTCGCGGGTCGGATGAAATCGTTTGACTGGCCGTATGTTTGAAACCCCTCTATCTATATAGCGTTAAATCTAATTTCTCACGTGTTGGTTTAGCATAAATATACTCTATCTTGTGGTGTTTTCCTGTCGATTTCCATAAAAAAATTGCATATGTTCATAAGATATCGGAATAGCCTACATGTAAGCATCCGATGCCAATTGGGTCAACAGTTTTGATTTTACAATAAGGGAAATAAATCAATGCTAACTCGCTCAGTTGTAAGTATTTTTCGAAGAAGTATTACCAGCCACGCCTGGAGAAGGTGAATAATTGATTTTCTGCCTAATTTATATGCATTTGACCAATATTGACAGTTAATCGCGCTGTATCAACTGGATATACAAGAGTCAATGAATAACCCTGGACTTATTGAATATCGATTGGTCGACAACCGACAGGGGGTTTGATGTAACACCACCAGTGAGTGTTCAGCTTCGCTACTCAAGTAGAAGTGAAAGTAATGTCGTGGATTTCTGCTCAATTTCGAGTAGAAGTAACAATTTCCCAGACGTGTCTATACTATTTCAAGTGTATGAAGAGAATGAACACTCTGAAAATTACTCAAGTAATTAGCTTCTAAAAATAGAACTTGTCGAGGGTTCCCATACTTTTGGTAGGTTCCACTTCTAGATATCCCTGCAAACACGCGTCTCTGCCCGTACTGAGGTAACATGGGTAGTCACATGGGTGTGTCTTGTTAACATTGTCTTTTACTAAACGTCTTATATTCTCAACTTTTCCATGGTGAAAACAGCGAAAAAATGAAAATCAATTGACAAATTGCACCATTTTATTACAACTCTATTTACTGTGAAGTGGGAAGATTTACATAGAAATGGGACAGTTGGCCCTGTCCAAATATTTCAAAGGTGGCTAGGAAAGTAAAGTTCTCGTTTCTTGTGTAGCCAACTACTAACGTGAAATCCTCTTTACATCCAAGCCTATTCATCAAACACAAATAAAGAAAGCAACTGTATGTAGTTGACGACCTGAGAGATTCGCTATCGAAAACCGAACCAAAGATTGCTAATGACTTCATTGCAGCAAAACAACTGCACCCATGCAATCAATAAACGCACACCGAATATATGAAAGCTGTTGCTTATAATTTCGTTGTTCGTTTTCCCTATAGATTTACTCCATAATTTAGGGCCACAAACCATCGAAATGATAGCAAAAGATCCTCCAGGCAAAATTTCTGGAAATGTTTTGGAACCATGCACTGACATAGAGAATTGCTAATGCATATTGCGTTACCAGATGACGCTATGCAGCATCATTCTACAGAACGAATAAAATCAATCCTTCCCAGAGGATGTAAAATAACCTGAAAGCACAAATGTTTTTGGGTACCGACGTAGGCTAAATGATATGTGAGTCGTCCCATGCCTCGAAGTATATCGGAAAGTCGTATTCACCCCGGTAGCCTATAAGGCAATGAGGTGATTTAAATAAAAACTCCTCTCCTTCAACAAGAATCTAGAGCATATACCGTGCTTTCACTGCACCAAGAAGTACTCAACTTCAACATCCATCATAGTCATTTCACTGTATAAATGGGCATGTGCAATTATGCATGCCTCTTCTCTACTTTCGCCTAGGCCAGTGGTCGGGAACCTATGGCTCGCGCGCCATACATGGCTCTTTTGGGTATAAGATATGGCTCTTTGCCGAATATTTATTTTTGTACTGAATTGATAAATATTGCATCGAACTCCTGGTAATTTTCATCATGACCAGAATAACTATTCTCGTGGCTGTATAAACATGTCTTTGAGAGGTAAAGACAATGTCGTCTTCAGGTTTAGGGGCTCGGACCCCTTCTTTTCAAAAGCATCATATTTAAGTTATGGTCACGCCGGCGGCCAATATCACTCGCGAGTTCTATGTACCAAACTCGAAACCTTGAATTGGGCGATACTGTGAATATTCAAAGAGCATAGCAGACATGGCGACGCCAATTTCAAAACGCAGTTTTCAAATACGCATTGTCCTCCTGTTCTACGGCGCGAAATGAAGTGTTGTGGATGTGACAATTACAAACTCGAAGTACAAACAACGTCGTAGCTATTCACGTTCTTGATTGGTAAGTAGGCCTAGGTATAGCTCTGTGCATGTAGTGCCGGTGATCAAATGCAGACTTGTATAGAGCAACGTTATGTTACCGCCGAATACTTGAAAATTGAAAAGTCGATTAGTATTCAGATTTCAGTGTGACAGTTACATTTGATTATTATCAGTTATATTAATTTCTATGCTATACTTACGATGAATTGCGTTATAAATGGTGAGGCTTGGCCCCTCTGTGCCTTACCTCTCGTTTCGAGCTTTCTTTTCGAAGAATAAATACCAGTTTTTACATAGAAAATATGACACACACGAGGAATCCCATGTAGTGAGTTCGAATTAGTGCTACTATGACGTCACGTATTTTCAATTGTGACGTAACAGTTGATTGACATATATGGCTCTTTGGGAGTTGAGATGAAAAAAAATTGGGCCAATATGGCTCTTCGGTCAAAAAAGGTTCCCGACCACTGTCCTAGGCCAAGGTGGATGTATGATTTCAAAGACTACTCCAAGTCGTTTCGACAGCCTCCTATCTTTTCATTGTATCGCAGTTTTGTGGTGTTTTGAAATTGTGAAAATATTAATGAACTGATACTGATACTGAGAAATGAACCCATCCGCAATTTAATGCAATTTATTATTTAAATAGCTGGTTCGTGGTACAGAACTTGAATATAGCTTTCAATGCAATATCCATTGTATAATAATATTTATTAACTCGAAGACTTTTTGGGTGCCTCTTTTCAAGAGTTAACGGCACACTAAAGGGATTTAAACAGATTGATACTGTAAGTATTCATATGACAAACTAGGGCAGGGATTTTGAGGTAATATTTTTATTAATTTGGTTGGTGCGGCCAGTGAACGATCTGAAGGTTTGAATCCGGCCCGCGACGCAAGTTCAGTTTGACACCCCTGATGTAGAGTATTATCAATGGATCATGCGTTATCGACATGATAATGCTGCATCATTGTGCAGAAAGAATAGAATCTCTCCTCCCCAGGGGATGGAAAATAATCTGAAATCACAAATGCTCTTGTACCGAAGTAAATGATATGGTAGGTATTGTCCCATATACCTCGAATTTTATCGGAGAGTCGTATTCACTCCAGTATTTGGCAAAGGGAATTTGAAAATAGCCTCCTCTCCTTGTATCAACTTGTATCAACCGTATTTTCACTATTCCATGAAGTAGGCTACTCAACTTCAACATTCTTCGCAGTCACTTCGTTGTATTAATGTGCATCGACATTGGACATCTTCAACCGTACCTTATGTACTGATTGAATGCCCAGCCCACGGCCATATGCCACCGTTAAACGATGGGAGGGGCTAATTTTAGAACGTTCCGCGGTTTAAATTTAAAGCAATGATGTCATATACGTCGGACATAGAAAGCAAACGTAGGTAAAGAGCCTCATCTCATGCTAATTGATACAAATCCTGTACACACGATAACTAACTTCATCGCAATATGAGCAACGAGCATAGATGACTGTGGTTATATATGATCAATCCCTATAAGCTGTAATTTTCGTATAATCTTTAGCTATATTCACTTTGTCTGCTTCCATTCTCTCTCCCCAATATTGATTTAATTACTTATAACTGCAACTGCAACACAACGGTGACCTGGTGGATTCATTGGCATTTTACCAGCACGATTGAACTTGTTATCAGCTGCAACATTACTCTCGTTTGGGCAGCGATTCAAAAATGTGGCAAGAACTTTTTCCGACGGCCTTATCTCGTGTTTCCACCGCTATCATTCGTCAGTTGATATATATTCTGTTATGCGAAAGGGTAGTCTTCCTTAAAATATCTGAACTGAAGCTGTACCTTTGAGTCAAAATTTCGGTTTTATGCAAATTATTGCTGCCCCCTCACAGCCAAACCCCCCGGAGCGGTAACGGCTGACGGTAAGATTTGTGATCAGTGCATTTTATACTTTCAATTCCGACCTTCAAACCTTATAAGACCTTATGAGCACGCACTTAGGCCGTCGGCTCCCAGACTACGAGGCCTTGGTCGGGTCTTCACAAGTGACACATATTCGAATGTATGAATGTTATGAAAAGTCTTTGAAGCAAATACTGCAGTTTTTACTATAGCTTGCAATTTGGCTAGACTGCATTTACACCACAGTTAATAACATAGAACAGTGCGAAATAATTCCTATACATCTTCCACCATTATCGACCTTGCTAGCTTGCTCGTTATTTCGCAGGTGAGATCGTGACATCGATATGATTTCCAAGGATATAGAATTTCGTAAAAAGCCTAAATTTGCTTTATAGAATATGTAGTGCATGTTATATAGGGTTACCATATTTTGGAAATCTGAAAAGAGTACACTTTTTTCAGACTTGCGAAACCGGAGGAAAATCCTGAAAAATGGTCGGTTGACTAAAAAGGGGGTCAACTTTCCGACTCAGCTCCAAAAATACAGTTTTTATCGCACCTCATCCATTGGTTGAATAAAAAAATGGTCAACTTCCCGGTCTAGTTCCCAAAATACCCGCTGGAGCGTTACTTCAGTGCTGATTTATTTTATCCAAGTCGATTTTGCCATATATTTAACCAAAATTCACAAAAACACAGAACAAAATCTCAAAAAAAGAGGACATTTGGGCGTCCTCCGAGGACACTTTCAAATCCTCTTAAAACAGGACGTATGGTAACCCTATACCAACCACAGACAAATATGGTTGAGCCAACAATGGAAAAATACATATCTTGAGAACCAGCGGCGAACATGTGTGCGATGATATTATATTGTCAGTCAAGTTTCTTGTGATGGGTATTGCAGCCATACCGAAGATGTTTTCTCTGTAACGTCGATTCTGATCAAATTATCCACACAGAGGAAGTAGACAGAAATGAAATCCAATAAATTAAGGATTAGTATTGATCACGTTGATTTTCGAAGTAGAATATTTGATGACTGGACAAGTGGACAATTGACTCGAAATTTTTTTATGAGTCACGAACCATTCTACATATTGAGGCGTCAAGTCTGAGTAAAGTCAGGTGATTTTATGGAGCTGACTCGAGTCTCGGCGGGTCATTCATCATGCGACCCGAGTTATCCTAATGCTGATATATTGCCCCTGTGGCTCTTATTGTATATTCCCTCGCTTTATGAATATACGAAAATTGAAGACGGTGCTATCAAACATTGTATATTCAAAGTTTCCGGGGGAATCATTGTTCATGATTCAACATACACCTATACTTGGCGTCAAATCATCGGAAAAAATGATGTCAGGTCAAGACCAGAGGTCGTCAACACAGTAGTCAATGCTGGTACTCAAGCAGAAGGAGAAACAACGTCGTAAATTTCTACCTAAGTACAAATAGAAATGTTGATTTACTAGAAGGAAACTAAGTATTACAGGCTTAGGCTTTCTCAAAGACAGAAAACTCTCAAGTAGAAGTGGAGGCAGTAGTCTTAAAACACAATTCTTTGAGTAAGTACTGTAAGTATAGACGAAACCTACTTGAGAACTCGGAAAAAGTAAAAATAGCCTATACAGCTTTATTGATCACCTCTGTGCAGGACATCAATAAAACCAAGTTTACAACCAACAGTCGCGATGAAATATCATCGGGTCTTAGCGTAAAACCTTTATCATAAGCCAGACTATATAGTCAGACCATTTGATATCGAACATTCAATTCCTTCTCAATGTAATTCATCGTTGCTCATGATAACGGTTTCATACACGAACGATTGGTTTACTGCGGTGTAATTTGACTCTGAAAAAGAAAAGAATTTCGTGAACCGGAGCTTTTTCCATGACTTTAAATTTATCACATGGAAATGGGCATCATCAAAAAATATATTATCACTTGCATTCATATCAGATTATAAGATGAGTTTATACACTCCAATTCTTGTACATTTATTTTGAATATGAGTATTAGGCAGCAGCTATAGTGCAGATGTGGTCAACCTTTTCGGTCAAAGGGCCACATGAGATTTACAAACCACGGCGCGGGCCTGTTGAATGTTGATGACCTTTTTTTATTCGTCCGTTAAGAGCGAACGGAATTAGGCAACGTTAAAAACAAGACTTTTATTACTACGCTTTAGAATTGATAAGAACTATGTTGATGAAAACTGTGTGCAACTGTGAAGTGTGCAAGTGCATTCATGTCCTGGTCGCACCAAGCGCAAATTTTTTTCAAAAGTAATGAATGAATTCGACCAATAAATATGTTACTGACATATATTCGGTGTCGCCTCTGTATACCACTGGGCTCATTTGACAAGGACAGGATTTTTCGGCGGTTACACATAGCAATAGCGAAGGTTTCGGCTCGGTGAACATGCCTCGCTATCATTTTGTGCAAATGTTTCATCGCCGACATCGCTGTGAGCGCATAAGCGAAGTCGTATGTTGGAGGACACGTTATCTCCTAATTACAAGTATAGTGAGACTCAATTCTGTAAATTACGTATATTTATAATTTTCAGTAGGGGGCTCCAATACTGAATGCAAAAAATCGCGTGACAATAAATCATGCAAATTGCTACTAAAAAGTTTAAGTCAAATAAATATGCTATGAAATATTCTACTTTATGGTCATATACGAAGATCTGCGATAAATGAGGCTGGCCCCTGGTTACGCCAATGCGTTGGAACTGGTGTTTTAGTCATCATCAAATTTCGCGGTCAGGCTAATCAAATTTTGGTTGGCCTTGCAATTTTACATGATGTTATAACTGATTTCCTACAAGTTTCCTATGCCGTCTGAGTCAGAGGTGCATATGCAAACTCTCTCGCCAATAGGCATTGACACCACTAATATCATTATACCATAAGTTGCCTAGAAGACCTCAGTTTACAGTCTAAATTTTAGAGACTTAGGGCATATATATACGTTTGTAATCAAAGCACTGTGTCTGCACGCATCCTTAATACCACATGAAATATTCGTATTACTACATTACTATACGAATTCAAACTCGCAATTTATAGATTCACACACATGCTGTATAGCCTATATATGTGTATATCATATTGAATTTATACGTGCGGCAAAACTAACGTATACACACATACAGTTTTATGTGGCATAGCAACACCCAGTTCCGAAATATTCATTGGGAAGCTTCTGCTCATGATCAGTCTCATTCATCAAATAGGACAGTTTCAATTTATGGCGAATATCTGTGAATCTAGCATGTATGGATAGTATTGATCAACTCATGTGATTTTACTTACCGTTTTGTTGGTGTAAGGCTGCATTGTCTGATGTTCTAATTGATGTTTGCTTTGGTTCTTCATAAACATGAGATTTATTCTTTTTACACGCTCTGTTTCACGAATATATATAGCTAATGCTCTGTTAATTAACGGTCATATATGCCTACTTACTCGAGATTTATGTACCTCCACATCAACAACACGCTCACCGCTACCATGAGCGTTCCGATAACTATAAGTGAAATCCACCAGGGACCACCTAAAAACAATACATATTAATTTGAGTGATTTTCCATAATCCGGTGAAACATTCCAGTATCGTATATGCATTTCGTCATACATGTGATGAACGTAAAATAATAATCTTAAATCCAAGTAGCACTAAAATATTAATATAGGTAAGGATATTCAGACGATGGTATTTTGTTTAAATAATTGTGTTTATGGCTTCAGATGAAAGTGGAAAATCTAGTAAAATCGACCAGAACTTTTTTTGTTGATGACAGTCATCTGCTGGAAACTGATATAATGGCAGTATACCACATTTCTGTTAGGAACTTATAGATAAGTGCTGCTAAACCAATAAAATGATATAAGAAACTGCCACTAGACTAGACTAGACACACGATTACAAACGAATTTAAAGGTCTACTTCAGACCTGGGCAAAGCGCAGCCCGCGGGCCAAATGCGGCCCGCCACATGATTCTGGTCCGCGAAAATTGGGCAGGAATTTAGAACATTAAACCTCCTTTTGATACAAATGTGTGACCTAAAACCTTGGACTATCAAAACTGAACCGAAAATGCTTTAACCCTGTTGTTTAAGCCTTCTTGGTCATATGTGTACGCCCTAGATCAGTGGAAACCAACCTTTTTGTCTTGATTCCTCACTTCAAATTTATTCTGAGTCTTCATTCTCCACTACCCAAAACGTCTATATATCCTTTAAAATAATGTTACACTATTTTGAGATCTTACAAAGTGTTTGTAATTTATAGTTTGATGTTGTTTTCAAGAAAAGTCATTTTTGTTGTTGTTTGTCACTATTACCCACAGGTAATATTTGCACAAGACTGATGACGGCTGCACGACAATTGTGCGAATTTTGAACTTGGGGGTCCACGGGGTCCGTGACAGTCCAAAGGGGATCCGCGAAGACGAAAAGGTTGAGAACCACTGACCTAGATAGACCACTTGACACACAATCACAGAATAACATAACATTATTCAAATGTATCATTCGTTAACCCTCCGTGACTATAATCATAGAGCAGCTGAGCAGGGAGTTGGTGATATGTTTGACTCGCGCTACACTGTTGCACACATTTCGGCTGCGAAGAAGAGCTTTTGCACAGAAACTAGTTCTCATGAAGGTAGATAGATATAGAAATCTCATAACCCCGTTTCGAATTCGAATGTTACGTTTGTCACATAAGTGAAAAAACAAATCACAGTATACTCCCTATAACATGATAATCCATGGCGTTCACGAGTAGTAGTAAAATATGGAACTGTGTCGCGTTAAAGTTCGGTTAGTCGATTTTAAAATAGTTTTTACCTGAATCATTCGTTGGTTCAACAATATGTATAAACGTGTAACTTGCCGACTGCAAAAGCAAAATGTCATTGAGATCATTCGGTGTGGTTGTCACGATCGCCACGCTAGAAAAAGAACTTCAATATATTACAATTATTAATTTTAATATATATTGATATACTAAATGATGTAATTTTGATGATGGTGACACCATACTATGACTGATTTATTGCGATTTGATAAGAGGTGCCGAAATCTAAAAAAAGGTCTACAATCAATGGATGTTGTGATAAAGTAAACATAACTACCAAAAATATGAAGCGTAAATGACAAATTATTCCAATCACATTTCGTAGCTCCGGTGAAGCTCCGCTCATATCATAACATAGTTAGAGCATACCTGTATCTTTCATTAGCTCGTAATGCCGAATTATAACCGCTATAACTGGCGGATTTCTGTCTTGTAACTTGATATAATCCACAATTTGACGTTTCCCCGGTGCCCAAAACTACAGTAATACTTTCGTCGTTGTAAATGGACGCCCTGCACGAAATTAATCACAATGACGGCACATACATAAAGTATCCTAAATAAAGATTTTGTTGACTTACATCGAAATTGAACTTGCTATATATTCGTCGCCTTTCTCAGGGCTGACTTTATTTTGTGCATTCACGGACAATAGCTTTAACTGGCCAATATCGACTGTATCAATATTTTCGGTGCCACGTCTTACAATGACGAACAAACAGCTGTAATGTATGCAAATTTCAAACGAGGTTTACGTCGGTAATCTCGTTGTATTTCACCTGATTGGTCCGTTCCTCTCATTAGGCACATACACAACCACGCTGTGTGTACCATCAGAAACACTTCCAGACGAGGCGCCGGAAGGCTGTAAGACCTCATAGGGAGCTACAAAATAACGGGAAAAGATACTCAATATGGATTTATTTTGTTACCTATACATTGCGTGATTGTGGTTTACCTGCTATACGTCGACAATGCACTCCCCTTGCGCGGTCACAGCGTCACTGGTACAATTGGCCATTACTGAGACCTCAAACGTCACTTTAGTGTTAGGATCAACTTTCGTTTTATAGGAGTAACCATCCTTAATTGGATCTAATATAATCGTATTCGAGAGCGGAGATAGATTCGAGGAATCTCGATCGTGGACCGGAGTGAGGGTTTCCTTCACCTGAACGTGAAAATGCTGGTTAACTACATATGGTATAGTTGCGGCCCGGGATGCTAATTTGAATAGAGTATAAGGCCCACAACATAGGGTTTCATAATTTAGCTGAGTCTGAAACGTTCGTACAAAGCTTTAGTGTACATGCGGGTTGTCATAACAGTTGAAAATTGTTCTCATAATTATTCTAATGACTTTAGCATTTTTGCGCTTCCCCCAATCTACCTTCAGCCATCCGTCATTGTTACGTGTAGTTCGGTATCGAATATATTTACAAGAGCGGCCATCACCATGGCCATTTATTAATGAGAGGGTGTGCTTCACAACTATTAGTAAGCCTATGCGCGGTCTGCCGTAACGACGCGTTATATATAGATCTAAGATTCCATGTAAAACAAGAGGTGTTTTAAAATACTCTGTGCAAAACATTCCTAAAACACTGCTTCAAACAGGTGCCATTTCAGCTATTTTTTTTCCAAGTTGTGTGTCATAATTGTGTAAATACTTTCGAAACAATGTGAAGTATAAACCATTCGACGACTTGCACTAGATATAGTCGACGTGTATGCGATATGCTTGTTGTTTGCGGCATCCGTGGTGTCTGTTTGCGGCATCGACTACCAAGGTCGTGGTCATTTGAACCAGGTCAATTGTTCTTCATGTTTATTCCGTAGCTGTCGACTTGTAACACGGCCCACTTCCAGGCTTGTATCAGACACCGCCTGCACGGATGAGATGGCGAGGAGAAGCCTAGATAAACCTCCAACACTTAGGTTGGAATTTTGGAGTTGACCTAGGTCTTGGGTGAAGATAGGGCTACGGTGTTAGTATGACGATAAAAGGTAGTCAAGTAGGTATGTTTCAAATATATTATAAGGTAATTATGCTAGATGAAATTCGTCATGCTTATGCGTTTGTTGATCACGCTCTTGAAAATGGTCGTGATGGGTTTGGAAAAACTATATAGCACCCATAAATCACAAGACTTTGAATCGAATCACTCCTGATTTGAAACGATTCATGAAATCGGTGAACCCGAAAAAGTACCAATGGAAATTGACGTTGGTGAATTTCATGCGACTCCAGGGTTGTTTGGATAGGGTCCTCAATCGTCTTAAGAAAGGGACCATACTGCAAATACTTCAGTCGCGCAGAATAACCTATTTCTGGGTAACATTGATCATAAAGTGGGGAAAGTCAACAAGTTGTTGCTCTATCCCACACAGTATACGTGGAGTTATCTCAGTAATTATGTCACATGAAAATATTTATTGAATACAAGAACCACCTTCGAATATACCATGCCGTGCACCCACGCGAACGCTGTTATTACAATTTCATATGTTTCTGTTCTTCTGTATGAAACCATGGCTAAAATAACAAAAACAAAAAACAACAATAAAATTATGTGTTGTGATTTGAAAATATTTGTTTTAAATTGATTTTTGTATTTTTGCTTTAATCGCAACCCTATTTATATCCGATCTGCTTCCGGAAAAGGATTCGAGTTGCACACCCTCGTTATAGGCAATCGCTGGTCTAATCTCATGGTGATTTACCGGATTTAACGACGAGAGGCCTCGATAATTTCGACAAATGCATACCTTAAACAAAATATTATCTTCAGTATGAATGCTGTTCGGAGTTGAGTTCCAACGGACTTTACAATAGGATTCGGTCGGTTCTCCGTTTATCTCCGTCACAGATACATTAGTAACTGGATTCGGTGTGACCGGAAGGATTATGCTGTCTCTGAGTTTGACGATGCAGTCATCCGGGCAAACCGTTACCTAATGTGGTTTATGCTTGTTTCGGTTTTACTATTACTTCTGTAATATTAAGATATGGTATGTACTCACTTTAATGTCTACAGAGTTAGGATTGGTCGTTACATTGAGAATTGTTTCAATGTTACTCTCACTCTGGGCCTCTGCAGTCGCAAGAACACACGGCTGTGTCAAATCTGGATAGCACGTGCCCTCGATCCTGTAGTACGTACCAATATTAAATAGAACAAAAAGGCGAATATTTTATGGCGTGATTTACGAGTGGTTTATTCCAAGAGACTGATTGTTTGCTTTCCATAACAATTGCACCAGCACAGTACCGTATGCGCATCCAATAACAGCGGCGTCAATAATGATTGGACTCCCGAAAACTAAGAAACATGCTAAATCGGCTACACTTCCAGTTGTTTCATAAACGTACTGACCGCGCAATCTTGTTGCCTTTGTATCCGTTCGAACCTCGTTGTCTCTACCCACTTGATTCGTTGCAATACAGATATACGTTCCGTCGTCGCTACTTATAGCGTTTTCAATATTTAATATCGAGGTAGCATCAATTTGGTTCTGGTTGACTCCCGGCATATGTGAATCTGTACCAACATCATCACCGTTTTTAGTCCAGCGAACTGTCGACGTTGGAATTCCTTTCGCTTTGCATTCAATGTTGCGAGGACCGCGTGTTACAGGTGAAGACACTTCGTCCGAGACTACGCTGATAATCGAAACCGGATCTGGAATTGAGAAGATTGATGTTTTACACCCCGTAACTAACTTTTTTGCCATTGAATGTAATTCAAACAATTTCAATACGCCGTCAGATGTGGCGTTAGGGAATATTTTAGAAATGTTACGCGATACCTCTTACTCCTATTTGTTTGCGAAGCATCTTTCAATTTTTGTTTGGCGGATTACATCTGGCATCTGTTCGATGACAATAAGCATTGGAAACTATAACTGCCCAAACGTTATTTTAAAATTTGAATATAATATTCGAATCCAAGAATGGTTCAGTGATTCTTCTCACCGTGCACGAGCAGATTGGTTGACTGAATGTAATATTTGAAGCGAAGAATGGTTCAATGATTCTTCTCACCGTGTACGAACAGAACAGTTGACTCATGTGTTGCAATTCCAGCTCGAGAGGCGACTATGACATAAGTTCCATTGTTGGTGGCATTCAACGACTTCAGGCTGAAACGTACAGCACCGCCTTCCACCCCAACATATGAATCTACTATGGTTGATAAATCTGGCTCTTTATACATTTCAATGTTCGCTGGTCCGTCTAAACTGACCAGATTAAACGAAAAAGCCGCATCTCCGCCGACTAGTCCATAATGGTCACTAGCGAGTAAAGTGATTGCGAGTGTATCTGCGTTACAAATATATAATTGGAATATTCTCTCGATAGAAACGTCGAGAATTCTCACTGGTCTCGCAGATATAGGGATACTCTGTTCCTGCGCATCCATCGTCTACCCAGGTCTTATTGGTAGGAACAACGAGTGCGCAAATGTCAGTTCCCACTTCTCCATATCCATCCTGAGT
>ATSW01006081.1:0-21466 GCA_000444245.1 Botryllus schlosseri
ATTGTAATGTATTAGGCCTATACATGTAATGTGGTGTATTTTTGTTTTTGTGACTAAGCGAGGAATTATAGGGTCAGCTGAAGGCTTGCTGGTTAGGTTTCTCCGGGCGGGTGAAGGAATCAAACTACTGCCTTACGGCCATGTGGGACAGTCGTTTTTCTAGGATTTTGTATCTTTCTCTAACCGTACATTGGAATCATGTACTGTTGCTTGTACTGGAGAGATAGGATTTGACGATTGAAGTGAATTTATGATTGTGTAATATTCTATCCATTTCTAGTATCCCATCGTCAAATCTCTGTTTCATAGTTTTGGGAAATGGATCGATGCTTAAGTTTCTGGAAGGCCTCTTGAAATTTCCAATAGCGTCCAGCTGCATGCAAATGAGCCGTGATTCGAAATGTTTTTTGTGATCGGGAGACTTCAAATCGAGGAAATCGGCGATTCGTCTCATCTCCATCACTTGGTCTTGTTGTAAGTTCTCATAGAAGACGATGTGATTCCGTTTCGCCGAATCCAAAAACTTTTTAACTCCACTTAGCCATTTATTTGGAACACTTTCAGCATAGGTCAAAAATTCTGCAAGAATAATATACGTGTTACCATTGGTATCCATTGTATCTATTGGTTCATCTGGTGACATTTCCTGCTGTTGCTTCAAAACCTCGGAACCTGGCAGGCTATGAGTATGCTCGACATTTGCTATGTCGAGGCATTATTTATTGAAAGTATTTTTTGCGTAAAATCTCATAATTGCTTCGCGGGCCGGATTCCCTGCCCTGCTGTAGATCGAACCGCTTGCGATTTGGATAGCGAACGAGCCACTTTAACTGATTAAGGGTCAGTTGCATAAATCGCGATCGATGCTTGATCGTAGATCGTATGTCATGGATCATCAGCGTTTCGTGGCATAGATGGCGATCAGGCCATTATTGGTAAAATTTGGTCGGCAAAACTTGATTCAGATCGCGAGTTGATAAAACGTGTTGATCGGCTGTACCAACACCATCCGAACGTATCCCAGACACTATCAGTCCGAACATACCCCCGGCATATTATGCACATGATGTCCTAGTAGCAAAAAATCCGACATACTCCAAACATGATGCCCGATTAGCAACACTGTCCAAGCATTTCCCAAACATGATGTCCGAGTAGCAACAAGGTCCGAACATACCCAAGACACGAATCTTAATTTTATTCTACATTGCATCCAGTCGGACTTACATACGAATGTACTTTGTTGTTGATTGTGCTACGAATATATTTGCGGGCCGAAAACTCAATATTCCGAAATGCTTGGAACGTTATTTCCTAATATTTTGGCATTAGACACGCGGCCAACAAGCGGTTGCCGATCCCTATACGGTAGACCAGTGAATTCCCAACCAGTATCCCAACTTGATAGCCAGGGACCAGAAAGACGATTCTCTATTGTGATCAACTTATGTACGTTAAGCACGTTTTAGCAAAATGGTCAGAATCAAAAATCTACATCACAATCGATTGACCTATGAACACCTCAAGCAGCTACTGCGTACTGCATTCCCTGCAATTACGCTTCGATATGGCACACTTCTTCAAAGCTATAATGTTAAGTTGGACATTAAATTGATTTGTGTATTTTTTCTTGTTAGTGTTGCTATTCGTTGGTACCTGCTTTCATGCTTTATAAATTTTGTCATATCTAATGAGTGTATTCGTACGGCTCCAAACGTCCTCGGAAATCTGAAATGCGGTCCGACACCAAAAAAGGTTGGGAACCACTGCAGTAGATATTAGGGATGGTGTGAACCTCTGAAAGGTTCAGGTTCGTGTGAACGCGAACCTTTTTGAAAGCTTCTGTGTGAACACGAACGTGAACCTCATGACGTCACGTGACGTCATATTGCTAATTCCAACCCTATCTTTCAATGAAGTGATACCCTACTAATGTACACGATACCTAGTGACGACTCGGGCTACATAATGCCACAATGCCGAAGTACATATTGGTGTTTTAAACGTCGCTGAGTGCGGAGATAATTAAGTTAGCTGATTCAAGAGAATGCTAATCGTGTAATTAAATACTGCTAATCGCGACGCATGAAGGTGAAGAGGGTTACGCGCGATGGTTAGTCGCGGTGTCCCGAGTTTCAATCAAGTGGCGTTATCTGTTGCATCATAATGCGAAAATGCGTTATATATTGGCTGCTAGTTGGTGAATAAAACTAGAGATCCCACAATCTCCATACTGAAACAGCAGGCTGCTAACGACGATACTGCCACTGTAATAGGTAGAATTATCATCATCGCGAAATGAAAGTCGTGTCCAATTAGTACGGTACAGCTAAGAAACGGATATCGCTTTGCAATGGCGGGTAGTCCTACATAATTCGTTGATTGTTTAGTGAAGCCATAACCTAGGAGACAATCGGCACGGTCATTATCGGGAATAATTAGACGTAGGAATGGTACGCAGTTTCTATAGATAACTAGAAATCTATAGTTGTTCCAGTTTGTTAAATCATGAGATTAACACTAACTTTATGCGCCGCGATCAACCGGTTTCCTTAATCCTGGGTTGATAAATCCTGACGAACGCGCTAATCGACTTTATTGCTAATCCAACTTTATTATCTTTGCCCTAAATGTATCAACTGAGGCAATTAAAGGATATAATACTCCCGTAAAATCAATATTTTACGTCGCTTTGCCAACAATTTCGACGAGTACTTACCAGTGAACATAAACTTACGCCTTAACGGTCGAGACCAGACCGGACAATGTATTCGGCGTCAGAGTATCGCTACATTGATATTGAGCTGAATGTAAAACAGGTTTCTATACTTGCTACAAAAGTTATACACTATACAGCAGTGGCCAACACCTCAATCGCACGGATTTGGTTTTAATGATGCAGTAAAGATACGAAGTCAAGATTGACCCCGTACGCCTGCTAGATTTTTTTTCATCAGAAAACGATATCAATTTCATTGATTGGTTGAATGAGTATCATTCGCTTACTGCGTATTTTGCTCGTGATGTTTATGATGGCGGGTAAAACTCACAACAGAGAGTCACAAACGGAAACCTGGGTGTTTCGAGCAAACTTTTGTAACAAAGCAAGTAAAACATTTGAGATTGTCAAGGTGCATGCTCGTTTAGTGTTGATTTTTAATGCTGCCAGCGCCATGCATGGAGTGCCCCGCAGTTGAAATGCAATAAATATGAACCAAAGATGTTGTAACGAAGTGAAAATTGTAATATATGAAAAAGGTTCACAGTGTAGAACCTACCAAGGTTCTGTTGTGAACGCGAACCTCTAAATTTCCGAGGTTCACACACAGAACGCGAACGTGAACCTCGCGTTCACACCATCCCTAGTAGATATACATTCTCAGGAACTACACAGGGTAGCTATTTAACCTGACACTCGGTTTGCCAGACTGCTCTGCGACATTTCAGAATAATCCTAAAATCAAGTAAATAATGGCCATACCTGTGCTGTTTAAATCAGTTTCGGACACATGTCCAATGTGACTACTTGTGGAACGTCTTGCCCATTCAGCAATGATTGCCTTGTATGGATTGCGTATCAAATATATTATAGTCTTGTACTTTTCGAGTGTCGAAATGCTGTGCTCCTTAACAGCTATCGATCTGCCGGATAGAGTGGAAGATGTTTCTCCCAAATAGCCTGAATATAATATACATCAATCATTTGATACCGCCGGAACAGCATGCTCGGGTGTGATTGTGTTTAGATTTGTTGGTCCAGTAGTGCCACTTTGACCCGTTGGTTGCGGAGTTCATTTTTTAACACACTGACGAAGAGTTTCATGATTGTCGAAATGTCGAGGTACTGACTGACTCGTGGTAACTCTTCGTTATGAAGTAAAATTCGCGAGACGCATTGTTGTGACACGATGGACACGTCGTATCGTTGCGAATCGAACATCAACCCGCATTAAACCGCGCCATGAGGGAAGAAAATTTCTAGAATAATCAAAACCTCTTATTAAATAGGGAGTCAATTAGCAAATTCAATTAGCATATTGACGGCTCCAACACATCAAATTAGGTGTCGAACGCCGCATAATTCTCCTTCAACTGCCGCAGATTGGCCACCCCTGAACTAAAGAATCTGTATGGAGCTTAGCCAGACACGCTATAGGCTACTTGCTGGAAAACTATCTCCTCGTAAAGCGTGGTCTTTTGGGGAGCCCGAAGTCGCTTTCTAAGCGGCTCGGTCTTGGTAGTGTTGGGCTATTGCACGTCAAGGCAATATGCCTGTTCATGTTCGTATCAGCAAATTCTTCCTCCATGGAATGATATTACCATCACCGAAGCCGTACCAGCTACTGAGGCACAATTAAATGGGACACATGCAGGCGAATAGCGTACTGTGAACTAAGACAACAACATGTTTAAACTTAAATCAATTTCAGCATTTAAAAATGCTTTACTAATAAGCGTTTTCCCGAAATTTCAAATCGGGGCCGCGTGTTGGTGACCCCTGGTATTGGCAATTGGTCGGCAATTGGTTGGCAATTTTCGAAAGGTTCTGGTCTCATGAATTCTACCGGTTGGTATTGAGTCAAATTTGTTTTGAATCGTTTTTCTACACAACGTATCAATTTCATGGGGTATCTAGTAAAATTAAAATATTTAAAAAAAATGTTATAATAAATTTGAAAATTTAAACCTGTAATAGCTTCACGATTACCGGTTAGAATTGAGTCAAATTTGATGTCTATATTTTTAGGCAACATCGCGATTTAATCGCCTAGTAAGCTAAATTCGGACAAAAAAGTTTCTTTTTTGAACAACCCCACATCATCAATTATCACATCGCATACATGAAATATCGGAGACTCAATGTGTAGGTTGCTATTTTTCCATTACGCTGATCTACAAATTCAGAAAAATGTGACAACAACTTTAATATTATTCAAGCTAAGTTTTTGTTGCGGAATCCAATTCTAAGCCCAGAATTGCTGTAACACGTCAGGTTTCTTGGCTGTGCATTTTACGCAACTCCATTAAATGATCAAATTTTGGCTTTCATTAGCGACCGTATGCTGAGCAACTGAGCATATAACAGAAACAGATCAAGTATTGGTATGCTGGTATCAAGTATGATGAAACCTCGGCTGAACGTTTTGGTTGTAGCGCAGCATGAAAGTTTTCGGTAAACTTCATTGGTTCTCAATGTTTTTCAATCTTCGAGATGACGAATTGACGAACCGCGCTTGGTTTAATTGCGTTTGGTAGCTCATTAGCTAGATACCACCTTGATCTTTATACATCTGTCCTGCATAATTGATCGACTAGTGTAGGGTTGCCATACGTCCGGAATTTCCCGGACATGTCCGGAATTTCACTGTTCAAACCAGCGTCCGGGAGGAATTTCTAAAATATGCCAAATGTCCGGAATTTTGAAGACTTGACGTAGGCTCATAACTTTTTCGTAAATCAGCCTTAAAACAATATATTTTGGGGGATATTTATGTTGCACGCGATTTACTGTCACATTTATTGATTTTAATATGGAGACTACCAGCCTCGCAAAAACAGCAATAAAATATAAATAAAAACAAACATCATTTACTGGAATGAGCCCAATTGTAATCGCAATTATAGGAGAACGGTATATTCCTAGAGATCGTTCAGCTAAGGCCGCTTAAATGCTTTATTCAAGGATAATGGTTCCAAATGAGGGGGTTCGTTTGCCTTTATTCTGGGGTTTACGAATATGCTGAACGTAATCAGCTTCCAAAATAGCCCGTGAGTAAGTCTGGGCAAAGGTGCTGACTTCTTTTACTAATCAGCTCGTCAAATTTTTATTTGGATCACGGAACATTTTCAAATTGGATATTGAGTCGCGACTATAAAAGGTTGGAAACCACTGGATGTGTTTTTTTATAAAGCTCCGTGGTGCGCACCGGCAAGTGACATAGATTACCCTATAGTGTGGGACCAAAATCGTTGTTTATTTGGGCGGGAGGGGGTTGAAAACATGTGCTTTCGGTCCCGGTTACATAACACACAGCCACATACTCCTGAACCGGATCGTGAGTCGTAACCACCTCTGGTCTATGAGTAAAGCTTTGCTACTGTGACGTCATAACTCATTTTGAAATCCACTAGTGGGCGTTAAAGAGTGTCCGGAATTTGGGTTGCTGAAATATGGTAACCCTAGACTAGTGGTTTTTGAGAAAAGCACCCTGCTCTTTGTAAAACTTAACTTGACGTTAGTTGGTAGGTTTTGAGGTATTCATGGTATTTATCGACTACTATGGTCATTTACGCCAGGCCGATATTCGTAATTTGTATTCCGTAACTGCCGATTGAACGGCCCACTTCTAAGCTTATTTTAAGACACCACTTACTGGGTTGAGGTAGTGAGGAGGAGCCAAGATAAGACCTCCAGCACTTAGGCACAGGAATTATGAAGTCGCCCTCGGACGGACTCGAACCCGCAACCCAGTGGTGTTGCAGCCGCGGATTAAACCACTGGGCTATCTCGCCACGTTTGACGTTGGACGTATAAAGTGGAAGGAAATTATGCGGTTTAGCTGTTATGTTCGTGCATATACGATATACGTTGGTATCGTTTGACTCATATATGCATTAGTAATTAGTGTCAATCATTATATCCCTTCGTGTGCCTTGGCTCGTATTTATACCCTGTGTTCTGTGATCTACTTGCCTTTTGTTATTCTGGACTTTGAATACTGATCGTATGGTACTCGCCAGTGTTAAAGAAATTATGTCGTACACGATTAAATATACTGTATTGTTATTGGAAGTTAGTACTGCATGTTTGCTGTTCTACGAAGACCATAGACCAGCAATTCCCGAATTGTGTGCGGCCACAGATTAACAGGTGTGCCGCGAGTCTGTCTGGGAATTTGAAAAAATACTGTATATTATTGGATATAAGGCATCCAGACAAGCAGATGCGACTAGAAAGTGGTCTAACTTCTTCAGCAGGCTGATAAATGAACAAACGTGACCATGTCCATTAAACCAATCGTGGCATTGGCGATGAATAGGGTAATGTCTACACTCTACATATTGACTGAGCGACTATGTCTGGATCAAATTATGTGATTCGTTTCATATCGACTCATAAACTAAAAATTGTGCCGCAAATCATGAGCACATTGTCTTGAATTCACTCAACGATACTTATCTGGATATGTCATAAACAAATATAGGTGATAGTTAATCCATTTGGAAGCCATAAATCGAGCAATCGTTTTGCAGAAGAAGAAGAGCTTATTTATTTAAGAAACTCCCCCCTTGAAACGCCGTTTTCGCGAAAAGCTTTGGATGCCCCCTTCCAAATCTTATTCCATGACTAGTACAATAGATTTTTTATTTCATTTGTACCTTAGTGTGCGATTGACTTCCCAGGCCGTATCGTTCATTCCTTCGTGATACTGAATACTGTGCATGCATAGTTTCGGCACCACCATTATTGTTGTTTGTTTGTTATATATTTCGGATGGATGTAAAATACAGACTATCTCTGTCTATTTACATAATTATGTACATGTAGATTGAAAAATGCTTGTATTATTCAGCACATTTCGAACAACTGTTGAGATTACTTTAATATAGCCCTTCAATACAACACATGCCGAGTATGTTTATATAGGCCACATTATAACAACCCGACTGCGGTGTTGTGATTTCTAATCACAATTAGGAGCGGGTCGCTGACATTGACACCCAATTCTGAGTGGGCAAGAAAGAGCGAAGTCATTTTACAGATCAAAAACTAGTTATTCACAGAAGCGAAGACGCCAATTCGAAAACCTTATATGCAGGTTACTTGGAAAGTATAACTGAGGTCCCCGGCCTCGAGAGAAACCCGAATCGCGATATAATAATATGAAGCAAATTCCAACCTCCGCGTTTACAGGTAAAACCTTTGCATTCCTCATAACGCACACGCAGGGATGATGCCAATATATCACTAAAACGAATATGGATAGAAATATGCCAACGAGGGATGGTGTGAACCTCTGAAAGGTTCAGGTTCGTGTGAACGCGAACCTTTTTGAAAGGCTACGCGAACGTGAGCCTAATGACGTCACGTCAAGTGTCAACCCTACATCTCAATGAAGTTATGGCCTAGCGACGACTCGGGCCACATAATGCCACAATGCTGAAATACATCATATTGACGTTTTGAACGTCGCCAAATGTATCAACTGGGGCGATCAAATGATATAATAATCCCATAAAATCAATATCTTCCGTCGTTTTGCCAACAATTTCGACGACGACTTGCATGGGAATTAGTGCGGAGCTGACCGAAAAATTCTGTGGTCCGACTCCGATCCTGTTTTTCAATTCTCTGGTCCGACTGCGATCCGGCTCCTGCCGTACCAGAAAAAGTACTGATACAGCTCCGGCCAAAATTGAAAAAATACGGCCGTATGTCCAATCCGGCTCCGGTCCATGCTCCGCACTAATCGGGATATAAGCTTACGCCATAACGGTCTAGGCCAGACCGGACAGTGTATTCAGCGTCTGAGTAGCCTATTGCTACATTGATATTGAGCAGAGTGTAAAGCGCGTTTCTATGCTTGCTACCGATATTACCCCATTAACAATTATACAGCAGTAGCCAACACCGCAATCGAACGGATTTGGTTTTTACGATACAATATTCATATAAAATCAAGATTGACTGCGTACGCCAGCTAGATCATCATACAATGATATTAACTTCATTGATTGGTTGAATAAGAATCGTTCGCTGACTACCTACAATGTATTTCGCTCTTGATGTTGTGTGATTGCGGGTAACGCTCCCAGCAAAGAGTGACCCGAGAAAACTTTTGTAACGAAGCAAGTAAAATTTTTGAGATTGTCAGGGTGCCTGCTCGTTTAGTGTTGATTCTTTTTATGCTGCCAGGGCCATGCATATAGTAGCTCGCAGTTGAAATGCAATAAATTTCAACCAAAGATGTTATAATGAAGTGAAAATTGTAATGTACGGAAAAGGTTCACAGTGCAGAACGTACCAAAATTCGTTTGTGAACGTGAATCTCTGAATTTCTGATGTTCGCACACAGAACACGAACGCGAACCTCACGTTCACACCATCCCTAATGTCAACATTATATCATCGTTAGAGCCAATGTTTTATCGGTTTACAACTGCAGTATTCAGCCTCCCAATCATCGTATTGTTGCCAATTTCACTGTTTGCGAATAAAGGTGTAGCTAGAATAGAGCCCCTATGATCCGTAATATAATGTCATATAATACATATATAATGTGTTGTGTATACAGGCTGGTTAATGAAGTATTCAAATGCAAAGCAAGAGCATGGGTTTGAGGTATTTCTAGATTGCGGAATTTTGGTATGGCCCGCGAGCGATCCAAATTGTTGAATCCGGCCCGCGACGTCAGCTGACTTTGACACCCCTGATCTATAAGATCTTCAGTTCATTGCAATAATATTGAACGTGATCTTTTCCATAATAAAATATCAATCAAAGGAGTGGAGACTGCTTATGCACTGCTCAAAATGAAGCCTGAAATGCATCTTACTCCACAATGGAAATAAATATGCATCGATTCACAGGTCCTAGGACATTCTGCTCTGTGAAACCCCAAAAGACGGCTGAAAACATTACAGATATTCTAGATACACTGCGGTACAGTGGTCATGGCTGGGATGACGTGTGGATATAGAAACGGTGAACCTTCTGTTAGGACGGCAGGGTGGTTTCATCGAATCCTCTTATTATATTCGCGATTGGGATAGCAGAGCCAAAATGTACTTTGGTTAATTTATGCAGTGGCTCCCAAAGTGGGTGCCAGCGCCCCCTGAGATCGTTCACGAGCGTCAAGGGGGTCTGGCCATGAAATGAACGATTGGGGCGCTGGATATAAAATTGGACGGTAGAGGGGCGCTGAGAGCAAATGGGGCGAGGTAGGTCTAGAAGGCAACTGCTGCATATTGTTGAAACGATTGGCAAATAAAGCATCTTAAATACGCAGTAAAAATGCAAAATCGATTCGTTCTGAGCAGTTTAGAGTCGTCCGTTTATTTATTCAGCTGTACCGGAAAAGTCCATTGTTACATGACAATGTTGTTCCTGCCCATCGATGGACTAATTTAGCGGTCGGCAGAATCCCCAAAAAGCGCGGCTCATTGTGTGTTGTGAGAACTACGAAGCATTTGAGCAGTTATTGCTCACTGCAAGGTGTAATAGCTTTTTAGAGAAACTGTCTTGCGTGGTTTTAATCTCCGTGTCTAACGATCGTGGATTTTCCACAGTGGCGCGACCGTGGCCTTCGACACGGCGTTCTGGTTGCGAGAAACGGTATCTCTTCTACTTGACGAGCATATTTTCCAAAATTCATTACTAGAATCCGTTCTTAGAAATGATAAAATCTCATGATAAAGGTGAAAATGACACTGTCCGGATTCCGTGAAAAGGCGCCATTTTACGACACCTGAACTATTCCAATTCTAAAGCTCGCACAGGCTACCAGTCCAGCTCGAATACCCGATTCCAAGATATGGGGTGGAACTTTATTCGTTGTCCAGGGGGTGGGGGGTGGGGTAGGGCTCAAAAAAGTTTGGGAAACACTGATTTATAGGAATGTTTGTGAAGTTAGCAATACTTCGAAGTGTATTCTAAAACGCAGAGATTCCCAACCAAATCTCTATCCGGACTTAAGGAATACACTACAAAGAAAACTAAATACTCTCTCTCTCTCTTCTATTTCGCTTTTGAATGAAGCGGTCGATGTAACGACTTCCTGCAAGACACGCTGGTATAGTGATCGATTGGACTCGATGCTGCAGTTCCTGTTGTACGCACTAGCCTATACTGACTAATGTCCGCTCTAGTTCTCTTGCATTCCTGATCTAATCACACACGCAGATCCAAGGAGCGTTCTTTGATAACACAGAACAGCCAAATAGTATTAAGTCGTGCTTGTCTGGACGCTGCTTTATCTCGTCTGAAATTATCTACAGGAATCTTCGATCTTCCACGCAGAGCGACGCTGACTTTCTTTTATGCTCGGCAAACTCTAATTCAAACATTTTTTTACAGCGTTCGGGTTTATTATCTGTTTGCTTGAATTAAATCAAGCTTCGCCTGGTACCTTACGTTTACCCTTTTTCAGAAATGAGCCGGCGTCTTCGTGATCCTCGGAGAATAGGCAAGCGACTGCTGGGTTGGGAGCCCATGGTATAACCAGAATTTCAACTCTACCGGAAGGGGACGGTTGAAATATGTGACATTTCGAAAATACTAGCAGAGCCATACAAGACGATCAGTGACGATTGTTTCGCCAAAATTATTATACTATGTGGCTATACGCCCCAAAGCAATACTGATAAAACTATAGTTAAAACTAATGTTAGGATTACTAAACTAATAACAAATGCACGGCTGCACGCTGGCATTATAGCAGTGGGCGTATATGATATTTCGATAGTTGAATAGTGCATTTCGATTATTGAATATTGATAGTTGATATTGATTTATTAGCTTCTACGATATCTGTATTGCACACAAACCTCCTTCAATTAGTTTGTTATCCGAGTACTGGCTTCCAGTGTAAACGCCAGTGGACACTTCAATGAGATGTCTAATCCACGTGTTTCCCGAGCCAGGTAAACTCCACAGTGCCACGGGATCTGCTTCCGATATATCGTAGAAACGAGTTGAACAGGCTGGATCCTCAACAATTGTACGGTACACTGGAATTCTATCTTCCTTGCCTTCAGAAGCGCACTGTTTTAGTATCATTTTCATGTTTTCTGCCTTTGTAAATCTGTATAAACACAAAATTACCAGCATATAGGTAATTATAATTATAACTGGAAGTGTTATCTGGATCGATGTTACGAGGTGATCAATTCAATCGGTGTTTTCGTGCGACCGGTACCGCGGAGTTGTTAAACCATACAATATATAGCGCAGTGGTCGGGAACCTATGGCTCTCGAGCCATATATGGCTCTTTTGGGTATAAGATATGGCTCTTTGACAGATTTTCAATTTTGTACTTAATATTATCGACATTGCAGTAACTTGTTAGCAAATTTTCATAACGGCCAGAATAAATATTCTCGTGGCAGCATAAACACGTATTTGAGAGGTCAAGACAGTGGCGTATCCAGTGCTAAGGGCTCTGACCCCTTCACAAAATCCTCAAATTTAGGTTGCCGTAGTACCAGCGACCAATACCTCTCGCGAATTCGATGTACCCGACGTCGCGCGCCGCGTAATCTTGGATTGCACCATACGTTGATTGAAGAAAAAGAATAGCAGACATAGAGACGCCTATATGACAATACAGTTCTCAAATACACATTGTCTTCCTGATCTACGCCGAGAAATGAACTGCATTGGAAGTTGGAAGTGACATTCCTATTACAAATTCAAATTAAAAACAACGTGTAGCTATACGTTCTTGATTGTGAACTAGCTTTTTAGTACTGCCGTTAATATGTTGGCGTGTAGTGCAACATCTATGTTGCCGCCGAATGCTTTGTAAGTCGATCAATATTTAGATTTTCGGAATCAGTGTTATAGTAATATTAGATTAATATCAGATATTATAAATTCTGAGCTATTTTGATTGAATTGCGCTATAACAGGATGATTAGTAGCCTACGAGATTTGACAGAGAAAATATGGCGCCCACGACGAATCCCATGTAGTGAGTTTTAATAATTACTACCATGACGTCACGAATTTACAATTGTGACGTAACAATTGATTGAAATGTATGGCTCTTTGGGAGTTAAAATCGAAAATATATGGCCAGCATGGCTCTTCAGACGAAAAAGGTTCCCGACCACTAATTAGTGTAAAATTCTTATGCAACATTCTTATGGGATGGCGTCGACTCAGGGCCGTAACAGCACTTCGCCAGCCCCCCAAAACGTTGGTCTTGGGCCCCCCATATGTTGATGAACCGAACTTCTGGACTTCCAGACCCCCTCAGGCTACTTGCCATTTACCGCTACTTACATGTCATCTATATTGAGGACCGTTTAGTGGGTCAGCTTTTCTATACAAAGCGCGCGAGGCGCGAAAATTCTCTATTATTCATGATTCAATCCGTCAATATGATCGAAAATTGCATATATGTTGCTATCAATTTTTATCCTCTCTCTGCTGTCGTAATCAGATTTACAGGTAGAGCTGAGTGAGGTGTGTTTGATGAAAAGGTAGTACGCCTCAATACTAAAATTAAACATCTTAGGGCGTGTACCCGTTGGCAGGAACGAAACAGCACTTCGTCAGGCCCCGCCAAAAAATCTTGGGTCTTGGACTCCCATAGGGTGATAAACCTACCCCACATCATCTTGTTCGCTTTTCGAAAATTCATGATAAAATCGGTGAATAAGATCGGGAATTGCACATATATTGCTATCAACTTCTTGTCCTCTCTGCTCAGGTAATCAGATTTACCGGTAGAGCTGAGTGAGGTGTCTTGGAAACTGTAGGGCCCGTTGGTATACATCCTTAACAGGATGTTATTTCGTGATCTCCTGTCTGCTATATAAAAATATGGAATCGCCATAACATAGGCTAGGAAACTAAAAGACGCACACGAATTCAAATTGGTATTTCTTCACTGGCATATAATTTTTCCCTGCGGGATGGTATTTGTCTTGGGAGGTTCAGATTGCCAAGACAGTATTTTGTATATACAACGAAGTTTTCGGTCAGCATTAGGGCAGTCCTTTTCGGCCAAGGTTTTCTCGCTGCCGATCGTTCTGGCACACGTCTTGGAGTCGCATGTTACATGGCCTACTTTATATGTCTTGGTGCGTCGTGGCGCGATAATGGCCAACGCCGATATGCCCATTTCTATAAATCTTGCGTATTTTTTCTTGCGGGAAGAGAGTACCCCATAATCAAGATAATTGGCAACGTGAAATCGCGCCAGGCGCGAAAATTTTTTGAAAAAGTTGCATAAATTTTCAAAAAATACTTTATAATTTATGCTAATTCACGAAATAATTTTGGTCCCCCTTCGCGTTCGCCCCCCCAATTGGGGGGTTTGGGGTGCGGCAGTTACGGGCCTGCGTCGACTCAATTGTGATTTATATTTCCTAATTCAAGGAGGTCCCCATGTGGACCGGTTGAATAGCACAGCTCTGAAACACGATCCTACCCTGATGCAGGATTTACGGGTTCAACTTAAGTTTAATTTGCCAGATGTGCAATTTTTCAGATTCAGATAAATTTATAGACCATAGATATATGATCTTACTGTCAAATACATAGTCAAACTTTCATGCATTGCGATTGGAAATATGGCGAAATCTTAGACGGAACGACAGTTCGGCAACCCTTGTTATGTCAAAGTTATATTCTGACATATTTAAGTGGTGTTTGTGCATTAGAAGTCCTAAAAATACGCCGTGGTGAATATATAGGCTATGCTTACAATGATATAAAATCCGAGCATATACATATTTTCTTCGTTTGAAGTGGTATTGCAATAGTTAATCCAAGGTTTTCGCAATTTAAAATGCATTCCCCAGCCGTGTTTGACCGCGCAGTTCTAGAAATCATCGCTTCTGTTGTCTCCGGTAGCGTCTCAAGGCACCCTATCATATCATCATTCACTGACAATTCGTTGAAGTCTGTGAAAAACATTAAATATTATCGAAAACACTGGAATTGCACGTCTCGTAATTACAGTTCTTGGGCAATAATTGAGCACCATATTTAGATACGTAGTCACGTAGGACTTGCAACTTATTATTTTGTCAATTTAAGGCATTTCAGTGACGCTAATAGCCTTGTTAGGCCTTGCGCATCACGACATGGATATTATATAGTTCAGTGTGATTGTATTTTTTGTATCTTTCAGTATCGTTGACATTTGCATCTTTCTTCAAGCGCTTCGCAATCGTTCACTTTCATTTCACTCTCCAATGCATTCAACCCCGGGTCTAGTATGCCGACTTTTTGCAGCGTGGCTTACTGTTTTTCTGGGCTTTTCAATACATTGTCAGTACAGTGTGATCAGCGATGAGGAGCCCAGACAAACCTCCGACACACAGAAACTAGCCCGAACAAGGGTTGCGATCAATTGAAGCGACGAATATCGTCTTTTTTACAAGGAATATATAGCGAAGACATTAACGCAAAGTCCGTCACAATGATTGGAATCTATACCTTGTAGACAGACTTGGACAACTAGAAAATTTTCAGCATTTTCGAATTAGATTAAAATTAGAATTAGAGCTACAAAGTATTTTCCAAATTAGATTAGAATTATAGAATTAGAGCTTCACAGCTTTTTCCAAATTAGATTCAAATTAGAGTTAGAATTACTGAAATCGGAAAAACACGGAAATTGAACAAAATTGTGAACGAAAAATAAATTCAGCAAAAATTTCAGTTCATATCAAATCACGGTGGAGTCTCATATCCATGAGAATGATTAATGTCTGTATACCAAGCTTTGCTCGGTTTGCACTATACCATGGGACATCAACACGCGGCCCGCGTGGTCATATTTTGCAGCCAGCGATCTGGTCTGTGAATTTGGAAGAAAGCGAATAATGATCAATGCTCATTACATCATTCATTGTCATGGGGCAAATCACATGATTAGGCGATAAGCGTCACAATTGTTCAATAAAACCAACAAACAAGCTACTGTGCTAGTGTGCTAGCATGGCTATTATGCGTCGCACAATAACTACTATTTCTGTGCGGTGTAAGTAATGCGATGGCGGCTTGGCACTGGATTTCCCTGTGCGAGAGGGATATTCTTGTTAACTCGCTGTACAATATCGCGGTCAGATATAGGCATTTGAAGGGAAAAAATTAGATTATAATTAAAATTAGAGCATAAGAACAATTCACAAATTAGATTAGAATTAGAATTATAGCATAGAAACATTTCACAAATTTGATTGGAATTAGATTACTGGGATTGCGCTCTAATTCAGTGAAAATAGACCACTAGAATTATCTAGTTGTCCAAGTCTGCCTTGTAGAGGCCAGTGCGCTCTGGGACCCTGCTTTAACTGTATCTAAATGCTGGCATAATAACGTGGAGCTGGGAACAAAGACATGCAGATGGGAGGGTCAAATGCAAGCGATTGGTATCATTCATAAGGTGTGCAGATGGGGCGTGAACGGTTGAACGCGCCAGGAATACAGATCTATTACTATTTGCTGCATTTCCAGTAGGGGCTGCGAGAAGGGAAGAAACAAGTACACTCTGCCAGATCTGTTTACAATAGAATACAATCACACTGCGCCAATTTTCCATGCGATTGTATAATCATTTTGTGCAAATCGAAAAAAATGTCCCGCACAAACTAACATCAATTTTCGACACTGGTCCAAATATGGAAAAAATTTAAAATTCAAAGATATTCTTTGCTACAAATTTAATCTTCAAATATATGTCCTTTTGCACTTCTTGTAAAGTTCATCCATCAATTTGACTTCCCTTTCTGTTATTATGTTAGTGCCAGGGACATCTACGACGGACATATCCGACTTCCAATGGGGTTTTGGAGCAACTTTATCGCTGCAGGACATTCGACCGCAAAGATAGCAGCAAATAATCTTTGGTATATTCTAGAGCCCGACCGATATTGGATTTTGGGTCGATACCGATAAAACCAATATCTGACACCTTAGCCGATAACCCCAATACATTCAGCCGATATTCAAAAGAAGTTGGATGTATACATAAGCACATTTTCAAATCTTCAGAGGGCATTTATTTGAACATCTTGACAGCCATTGGTATACTTGAACATGAAATGAACTAGAAAGGCTGCATCTGGACACCTGTAAAGTGTAAGCTATATGAAATATGTCAATATTCTCAGTCTAGCGATCAAAGATTATAGTTTTCTGGCTTCCTTCCGCCATGTTGTGACGTCACGCGCAAATTTCCGTTAATTTTACAACTCCAATGGCCGATACCGATAATTCTTTAAAAGTGTGACATCGTCTCGATATTATCGACGAATCGATAATCGGTCGGGCTCTAGTATATTCCATCTTTAGACATCTGGTTAGAATATCAGTCTTCCTGACACGCATTTGCGATAAATAAGCATCTCCAGAGTTATTCTCTATCTGGGAAAGTGGAAGTACGCAACGCAATCCTTGAGCACCCTCTCGCTTTGCGTAGAGATGGAAGTTTATGCCATATGATCAGTGGTAATCTATACTATTTTCTTTGAAAGAACGGTATGTTCTGCACATGCCATAGATAAACTTAAAAGCATCCCAACATCCTCGGTTTTCTAATATTTTCATCT
Source organism: Botryllus schlosseri (assembly GCA_000444245.1). Lineage (NCBI taxonomy): Eukaryota > Metazoa > Chordata > Ascidiacea > Stolidobranchia > Styelidae > Botryllus > Botryllus schlosseri. The sequence goes on from ATSW01006081.1 coordinate 17,291, forward strand.
GAAATTCGTGCTTGGTGGATTACACCTAGTTTTCGTAGTGTTTTACCACATCATCTACAAATTTGTAGCTGAGAGTTGGATTTCTTGAAGATGTTGGATCGAAGAACTCTAATATATGCTTTAAGAATCGATAATATGATGTTGGCAGGGGATATGAAAACCCATGCTCATCATTGCATTTCCCATTTTCGAAACAACGCCATTCTGCCGTCCAGTATCAACAGATGCTACAGTGTCACATATGATATATGAGATTTTCAAATTTTCCTGTACATCATATTCTTCTAAGCGGTTTTCTAGACCGCTGAAAATACCTAGAGTTGTTCTACTTTCGCCTTTTCGAACACCCAGTTTGATTTGTGCCAGAAAAATTGAAATTATACGATACATACAGTCTACATCTAAAATCGGAATTAATAATTATTTATTAATTATTTAATATTGACTGTAAATAAATAATTCAATCTGGGCGATCAAAATGTACCAAAATACTATTTTAAATCTTCGCAATTGGAATTGGGTCAGTTAAATTCAAATCAGTCGATAAATAAATTATATAGTCTGTATCTACAAAAGAAAGCCTATCCTCCATACAGTGAAAACTGGAAATTTTTTGTGCGGGAGGTTTTTGTTCAAACAGTCTTAACTTTTGTGAGTTTTGAAATCAGGACACAAAAGCTCATCATTTGTGACTACAGGACACGCAAAATTTTGAAATTTTTTTCCTAGTCATAACCCTAGTGTACAGTACATGCCACAGAAAGCTAAACAACGAACGAGTAAACTGAAATTAAAAATAATTATTCCTGAATTGCGCATATTCATTGAAATTTAGGCTAACACAAAAAGAAAAACGTGGTATAGAAGTGCTATAGAATTGTATATCAGTCCAGTAGAGGTAGATTGTGGTGCAGGAAGCACATGCAGTTTCTCTGGCTGAACACCAGTTAAACTTGTCCTGTCTGTCACCTATTGCCCTTTGCGTCGCCGATTCCTCGATATTGAGAACACGGAGTATTGAACTTCCAATCTCTTTGAACTTTTTTATAAATAAAATGTCGGCAGCAATATCGTCCTTCATAGGCCGATATCGATAATCGGGAACGTTCCAAATATCGGCTTCAATAATCGACCATATCGATAAATCGGTCGACCTCATGGTGTTGGTAATGGGCGCGCCAAGCGAGATATTTTTCAGATTCACGATTGAATTTCGTCATTAATATTAGTAGTTTCACATACTACTATCATCTATTTATCCTTTCTCAGCCTATGTGATCAGATTCACCGGTAGAGTTGATGGAGGGAGTGCTTTTGAAAATTTAGGGCTAGTTATAAATGATGATGCATCTTCAGGTTGGCCAATTGTTATTAGTCACTTTGTTGCATGCAGTTACGGAAGCTATTAACTAACGTACCAGCTGAAAATCCGTCCGTCGCGGACAGCTTTGTGGTGTACTCGTAACACAGGTTACAAGCCACTGGATTAAAGCCACTGCTTGTGGTACTGACGGTGTCTTATAAATACAGTAAATGCAAAACTAGGTGTTCCTAGTCTCGCTATACGTCACACCTTCGATTGTATCAAAATATGCTATAGAGAGGGTACGAGTGTCTTTACCTTCCCCGTACGACAGGATCAATGATTGGACAATTTCTAGACTTATAATTTCTCTATTTTTATTTCTTTGCGTCTATAAATAATAAATTGTCGTTATTGTTTGTTATGACACAGGATTATAAGCAATGCACTGCCTTGTTGCCCAACGGGACAAGCTACCTCTGTCCGGTATGGATATATGTATAAAGAGCTTACCGATGCGACAAGTGTAATTGAACAACAAAAATATATTCGCGGAAACATTTTCCATTTTAAGAAATATTCCGAGATGCAGTTAGTAAAAGCCTAAGATACATACCTTTTTGACATCCTGACAATATCTTGTATATTTTGTAGCTTTCAAACGATTTGCATTTGAACGCGAGATCCCATCTATACTCGACCAATATCGATTTTTTTCGACACCATAGTAAACCTTCAATCTTGTCGCCGCAAATGCAGGTTTGATATTTTGTGTTCACGCCAGCGTAAAGTCCGTGACTGAGACAAAATATATATCAGGCGGGTGGAATGACTTCACCGATTTCAAGCGCATTTCGTTCGTTACCTCTCTCTTAGCGAAAATATTGTGTATATTTCCACCCGTGTACAGCCCCACGGATGCTATACAAGTAGCATGCACTCATGGCACATGAAACCAGAGCCTACCTCGGACTCATACCGCGGTATAAATCGAGTCCAATGTTTTAATACAAATAATACATGCACGTAAGAGTTATAACCGTGATAAAATTCGTTTGCCACCCTTTTCGGCGCTTTGGACAAAGTCGTGAACCTCTGTAAGGTTCAGGTTCGTGTGCACGCGAACGTTTTTGAAAGGCTCTGTCAGTGTGCACGCGAACGTGAACCTATGACTTCACGTGACGTCATCTTGCCAATTGCAAATCCACATTTTAGTGAAGTGATATATTGATGTATACACGATACCTAGCGACGACTCAGGACACATTATGCCACAATTTCGAAGTACATACTGACTTTTTAAATTGAATATATACTATTCAATTGTACATTGAAGTTCTTTACCTCCAAGAAGCTGACTTTTTAAACGATACAAAATATATCAACTGGAGCCATCAAACGCTATAAAAATCCCATAACATCAATATCTTCCGCTACTTTGCCGACAATTGTTTAACGGTCTAGGCCAGGCCGGGCAATGTATTCGGCTTCTAACTATTGCTACATTGATATTGAGCAGGGTGTAAAACTGGTTTCTGTACAATTGTATAGTGTATTCATATTGAAATGAACCCGAATATTTTCGGCTGACACTCGTCAGGGGTAATCGTCGGCAACTAGTAGAGAATTGGAAGGAACATTGTATATCAACAATCGCATCACAAAATATGACGTCACCAGCACGAAATTAGATCTCAAATAGGAGAGTGTTCAATATGCTATTTTAAGATGGTACACGTACTCCTTTTGTAGACAAAGCTTGGGCTGACGCATTTTGATAAAGGTCGACTCCAAGGCACATAGATGAAAGTGTGAGCGGCCCCTTCCGATGACGCGAAATCTGTCGTCTCGATAATTTTTCGCACAAGCAGGATTATCCAGCATGCTACCAACCTTACCCCATAAACAAGTTATACAGTATCAAACACCCCAATCGCACGGATTTGGTTTTCATGATACAAAAACATATCAAATTAAGATGGATCCCGTACTCCTGATAACTTTATCCAACTTGCTACCAATATGACCCCATACACTAGTTATACAGTATCCAACACCTCAATCGCACGGATTTCGTTTTTATGATACAAAACAAAACATATCGAATCAAGATGAATCCCGTACTCCTGATAAATATCACATGAAACAGCGATGCATTATTTATATTACATAAATTTCATTCATTAGTTAAATAAGCATCACTCGCTGACTATGTAGTGTATTTCGTATTTCAATTTGTTAGATTGGCAAGGTGTATGCTCGCTTAGTGTTGATTTTTTATGCTATTTTTTATAGAGTGGTCCGAAGGAATTTCAACCAAAGATGTTATAATGACGTGAAAAATTGTAATATATGAAAAAGGTTCACAGGGCAGAACCTACCAAAGTTCGTTCGTGAACGTGAAACTCTAATTTTCTGAGGCTCCAAGCTCCGGAGCTCATTGATACCGCTGCTCCGGCTCCAACTCCGGCTCGGTAAACTATCGAATAATTCAGTCATGTAGTCAATAACTACCGTTGCGCCGGGGGCAGTCGCGCCGAACCGTCATTTTGTGTGGGTATACGCAGTCCTGGGACGTCATAATTAATACCGGCGCTGCGCTTGATCACATCAAGCCATACTGTTGACTGTAATCTTGAAATTGTGGGATTGTTCAAGTGTAACTGCGGCAAGCGCAACATGAGCGCATGTCGTTGCCAGAAAATCGCTTAGTACCAAACACCCAATGGGTTGGAACTCGATGTCGATGGGCTCGTTACGATGCAGTCCGTCCGGTGTCGATCAAGGTTGCAGGAATATAGAAAGCTTTCCTTCAAGAGAACCGAAGAAACGTAGAACTAGTGCCACAAAGAATCTGGTGCGTATTCAATCAC
>ATSW01006083.1:0-10485 GCA_000444245.1 Botryllus schlosseri
CCACTGCAATAGGTCCGCGACGTGTGCCGGACGAATGCATCGCGCCAAGTGATGGCGTGTCGTCTGTCAATAGTTAACAATTACAAAGTGTCACAATCGGAGTATGCTCAGGTTATTACCAGACGAGTCGTCCAATCCGATTAACCCAGGCAGTATGTCACATTGTTTCTGATGTATGTCGGCGGCTGGGTTTATATACTCCCTCGGTGCCGGTGATATGCTTTTGACTGCACGAAAAAAATATAGCTCAAGTTGACTTTTAGAATTTTGATCGGAAAAATTACAACATTGCGTTCAGTCTACCAACAATGACGATTACAACAGTTCATTCACAGAAAAGAACAATCTTGACAATGCACAAGCCAAACGTAACTCCGACCCGCGTACCGTAATTTTGATTACAGCATAGATGCCAGCTAACTCAGGGGTAGGCAAACTGCGGCTCGCTCTTTAATGATTGCACATGCGCTTCACCATTGTGCTACTGAGGTTTAACCTGATTATAAATTGGTGCATTTATCGCGTATTGTCTTCGTGCCGTTTCTTTCCTTATGGTCTGCGCAAGACTTGTAAAATTTAGGAGAAGGTAGCACTAAGGGTTAGAAATTTGCAATTGAACTCTCGAATCAATGACAAACCATTGCGTTCAACAACGAACTTGGATATTAATTACGACAGCACAGGTCACAATCATTTCCGGGCCAACAATGGTGAATATGGCTCATCCATTTGTATGGTAAAGGCTAGTAGTAATTGCAGAGTTTGGTCAATGAAATGTCCGTACTTGAAGGACTGCTCCGCACTGCTTAGACGTCATATCAGTCTGATTTCAAACACCTTGAAGCCCAGGTGGAGACGCACGGTATCACCACACAATAATAAACTTCATTCGATAATTTTTGTGTTGTGGCTCTTTTCAAGCCAAGATTATTGATATGCGACACCCGCATGAAGCAGGTCTGCCCACCCTGAGCTAGCTGAAGATATCTTGAAAACGAGCCAGAAAGCTACCCTCGCTCGGTTTGCTAATGCAATTATACTACGTTTCATTATTGTGCTCAAGCTCTACAACGAAAATGAGCAACCGATATGAATATGCTGTCGACTATAGCACCCATTCTATTCTTTAATCGTGTCCTGTGTCCATACATCTATCAGCAAATTTAGGCCGTGCTAAGTGTAATCATTTCAGCCTGGTGAATACACGGGGTAGAATTGTGAAGGCGGTAGCTCTATTTGCATTTTACCAAAAGCAGAAACAGCAATTATTTTTTTACCTTGTGGCGTCTCTGGCTTGAATTTTGATCTTTTTGACTTCACAGGAGGCAACCTACGTGGAGGGTTTTTCTTTTTCATTTTCTACAAAACATCACTTTTCAGATACGCAAATAGTACTGGAAATGCATCAAAATTACCCAATCATCGAGTGCCAACGACTGTCCGGTTTGTGGTCTCGATTCCGGCTCCATCTTGTCAATCCGATCGCGACCCTGGTATGCAACATATCTGCATAAAATCACAGCTTGATATTAATATTACGAATAGCAGGCAAACCTGTGCTTTATCCGTGCTCCAAACGATGTCCGCGTTTCCTACGTCCAAAGGTGTGGGGCTAGGGGTGGGGGCGCAAGACGAAACCGGCTGAGGCAATATTGCTCCCCTACGACGGACCATCTTGGGTACGTTACGCATCCAATTCGAGGAAAGCTCCTGAATTGAGGAAGGGAGAATTGAATCATATTTTCAGGGATCATTTCTATAGTGTGTATCTTGATCGTGATTTTGCGGTGGAGTTAGCGTAGTGCGGGGAGTCAGTGGTGACGATAAGCGCCTGCTAACCAGGTGGCCTGGGTTCGAGGTATATCTGGGCTCCTCTTCCCCTGCGTCGCTGTTCTTACAGAGAAAAAATGCCCAGAAAAACACACTCATAAGGAATGGACATAGCAAGAAAGAGCCGCGGAATAGAGATTAACATTGAAAAAGAGCTATGACATCGAGCACTATGTCCAGGTGAATGCCAGTTTAAGAGACCGTAACCGGTCGTTCAGCATCCTCCTATCTGTTCACTACATCACATTGTGTCTTATCGCATTGAGTGTGTCTTGATCAGATGAAAATATAATCTGACGAATATTGATTATTGAATTCAAGAGAGAAGACACGCAGAGTTTTCTCATTCACACAACAAGCTATCATGTACTTCACAAAGAGTGACAATTCGTTGTATTAACAATAAATACTATTTGAGAGAATAGAATAAATTGTATTATTGAGCAGTGTTCTTATCCAAGTACTAAGAAGAACATATCTCATGACCACAGTGATGTTGTTTTGTTTCATTTTATATGCTACAATAATATTACCACTGTGTACATGGGTCAAATTGTTATTTTCTGATCACAGTGTTAACAATGATAACCGTCCTTCACTAGTGTTGCTGTCTTTTATTTACTTTTGTTTATTTCGTTACTCTTTGCTGTGCTACTCGACTGAGAAAAGAAATTGATTCATATTATCATTAATACTGCCAATATGCTTGGGTGACTCCGGCCTAGAAGACTCCGGTCATATCGGGTCTCCCAGTATAAACCGTGTAAAATATAGTTGGGATAATATTTAAAAAATGTATACTATTGGACATGAATGTTTGTGGACATTGCCTACACTATATTTCATGGTTGACGAATAAAAGAATTTTCTCTCTCTGCTCGACAGTGGATGACAATTCGTTTTGTCCAATACTCCGTGAGAAAATCTCCTAGATCGTTGTTTTTAGTATTGAGCAGCGCGGTAAACAAGGGAGCGTGTCACAGAAATAGCACTAGCAGGAAAACAGTATATCGGAAGACAAACAATGCCGCACGTTTACTTGTACATACTTCTACAGGAAACACATTCTAATCGTGCTTCCTTGAAGCTAATCACCGAAATCAATGCACAGGACACCGAGCACGCTACATGAGATAAGCAGAGACGAGACCAGTCCGATACCAGCCACGTGTAAGATGAAGTCATACCAGCCCACTGACACAATCATCGAATCGAAAGACAGCGAGAGATGACGGGCACTTCCTGCCGAATGATGACAGTCACGGATTAATCACTCATGAATCTGTCAGCTTCCCGCAGCTGTAATTGTCAAATTTAGACTCTCGTAGCGAGAAAGGGAGCGCTGCATTGTCAACAGAACAATGAAAAAGTTGGTGGCAATCAAAACGCCGGTAGATAGGAAGTGGTCCAAACAACGACCAATTAGCACGTTGGTGTTGAATGTGAGGAGGACGTCGGCATGTGATAGAGTTACCGTTCTAAAAAGTAGTCTCGATAATACCAGTTGCCACATAAAGTGAAGGTCAGAGGGAATTTTCAAAGACAGAAATCTTGTTGCAGTATAAGCACATCGGAGTTAATCTCGGAGCAGCATAGTTAACGTTCAAGGTTAATTGAGTACGGATTTGGACTGTTTATTTACGTATTCATTTTAAAAACGAGACCATTTTACGGTAGCACCAGATATATCCTTAACGAAAAGCTTCAGTTAATTTAGATTGTTAGCATTGTAGCAGGTACAGCCTATGTTTCATCAAGCATAAGCTCGGAAACGACCAAGCATCGTTTACTTGTAATATTTACTTGCAAACATCTATTTTCTGTAGGCTGTACAAATGAGTAGGCTCAGCGCTCCTTCAGGATGCTAATATTCCTAAACTCCAAGAGACACACATGGAGTCTTTTGAGACATATGGAATAGACTAGGCGCCTAAATGCTTTTGTTTGATGTGTCTAGTCTCAGGAGTATTCACGTTATTTGGTTTCACCAGATATTTTCTGGAAACTAAATTTCAAGTTTCAGCATGGTACCAGCCTACCAGGACCAAGCTGTGTTTTATCAAGCAAATAACTGGGATACAGTAAACCTGACGTTTACTTGTAATATTTACTTTTAGATATCCATTTCCGCATAAGCTGTATAAAGGAATAGGCTAGGTGGCTGCTTTAGGATGCTCTTATTCAAAAATCCCAAGTGACATAGATGGACACTTTCGAGACAAATGGCAATGACTAGGAATCTGAATGCTTTTTGTCTGATGTGCATAGTCTCTGGAGTATTTGCATCAACCAATCAGACCGGGAAGGAAGAGTTCATACCAACAGTAAGTAGTGTAAGCCCGTGTGCCAACAAATCTAATCAAATCAAAACATCCTGGTCCGGTCTGTGCACAAGCGGAAACTATCACTATCATAGAGGAAACAAAGCAGACAGGATATAAAAAATGACCTGTACTTTGAATATGAATCATTGTACGTAGTAGTCATGATACTTCCACTAACTTGATTACCATCTGAATTTTATGCTCTATGTATCAGATATTCTGGCTCCTGGTTGGAAGTAGGAAGTTAGGGAACATTGTCTTTCCACTCTGGGCTTACAGGACAAAATCGTGTACCCGAATGGTTCCATTCCCATTCCGGCAGCAATAAGAGAAGACCTCTTTTACTGATATAGGACAAAGTGTAATTTTGTGCCCATAGTACCTTCACTACGACAAGCATGCAGTCTAGATTTTCACACAGGCGACACAGTCGGCCTAGATTCCACAACTAAGAATCGATTGCCTCTTCCACTAACTCTCACAACATATTTTCAAGAGTAATCTGACTTTGGAGTATGGCACACATCTAGCATGATACATTATCACCCGAATCCTCCAGGCTGACCCCTAAAGTATCTTAACCCTATCCCTACCAATTACCATTAACCCAGACGCTCCAGTGTCGCATACTCACATATCCATTGATTGTTATGTTATACAGATATTTATTTTGAAGGTGCTTCCTCAATAAGGAAGTACGCAATAACCTGAACAAATGATGTGTTTCGTTGATCAAATTTCAGCTCTAGGAAAATTAATGGACTCGGTCCCCTTGTGTAATCATCTTAATAAATGGTATAGCCCACTCGGTCTCACTGAGCAAGTGAAACGCCCTGCCCAGCAAATGAGATCTGCTCATAGACATATCTGCAAAAAAGTTACTACCACCACAGTTCTAATTTGAGTGTACTTTCTGAGAAAATGTTAATTTAGCTAGAGTCGGAAATTTCATATTAAAGAAGCGTCAATTATATAACCAAGAGCGATCGTAATGAAAATCCAGCAGCAGCCCACCAGTTTTAACCGCATATTTCCCTCTTTGCAGGCAGGAAGTCTCAAAGACCGGGATTGGATGACTTGGATCGATTGCGAAAAAAATGAAGACTGCATGAGAATGAGACTGCACTCGTGCGCATCCAATAGAACAAATGCAAGAATAGCATGCGGTACAAAGATATGGAAAGAAGAAATGCAAGACTGCTATACGTGCAGCAGTGGCTGGGTTAGTAGGACAAGTCATAATGTAGTCTGCAGTCCCATGTCACAGACACAACCAATTATTTGACGATAATAGGCTGATGAAAGTTGGGTTAATGATGCGGACACTGATAACCAATGTGCTGGTGCAGGACAAGCTAGTGGATAAAATTTAGAGAAGCATCAGAAGTGGTGGTACATATTATGAGCAAAAAAAAAGATTGCATTATTAAGTGGTTCTATTTCTACTAATTCTCCAATTCACTTTACAAGTGTGGAAACATTAAATACTTTCAACATTTCATTCAAATCTTACCAAGCGGATGTGTCTCGCGCGGGATGGATTTGCACTGTTTGTAGAAGTAAAATTGTGACTAGGATTGAAGTCCCTGCGTCAAGGTTATCGGATTTGGTTCCTAAATTACACCACTTCGAAGTAATTGCAGCCATTATGCGTTAGCTATGAAGAATGGGATGCGAAATCGCGGATACATCAAGAGATTTAATACGCTACGACTCAAAAGTACATTTACAGTAATTTCGGAATTTTCAGTATGTTCATATTATTCTAGTTCTATTTGGAGTAGTTTTGTCCTATCTCGAAAGACACTACAACTTGAGGCAATTCTGCTGCATCCTTCCATATCTACATGAGTAGTATAGCAGATAATTAGACTGCCTCAAAACAGCACCGTGTTGATGTTTTATGATAGCGTGTTGTACCACAGGTAAAGCGGGAAGGATTTCGTCCAGCGTATCGTTACAACAATACAAAACAATCGATTTTATTTACTCCCAGATCCCAGAAACTACGGATTGGTCAAACTGCGATGGAACTGGCTGCGGCGACACCACACAGACTATGATTGAAGCCTGCGGCAACATGGCGGTAAACCCTTCGTGCAAACGAGTCCTGACAAGATACTGCATGCCGAAAGACATATGCGACGGCACGTGGTCGTCTTGGACATCTAACAACGAGCCATGCCGGGCCACTTGTGAGACAGTACGATCGAGGGTGAGTTGAAATATTACTGAACAATGCTGCCGAGACCAGGGTTGTAACAACTTGAGTCATGACTCAACTCGAGACTCGACTTTTTGTTGAGTTGGATATGACTTGCACTCGAGTCATTGCGTATGACTCGAGTCTCGGATGGCCAAGACAGGGATTTACTTGTAACTTCGAAGAACAGTAAAGTTACCATATTACTCGTATCTCGTCTATCAATGCTGGTAAAAGAAAAATAAGGCGAGAGACTGTTGACATTGAAAAAATTAGTATATTGATAATTCCAGGCAATCGATATATCGCAAGCAGAGTTGTAAAAAGGTGGGTTAACAATCATGTGAACTCAAAAGTAAACTGTGAACATAACGACTCGGACTCAATTCTTAACACTATTGACTCGGACTAGATTCGGTGGTGAATTGAAAATGACTTGACTTGTGACTCGGAACCTTGTGACTCAGTTACAACCCTGGCTGAGACACAGAGGTGTCAGTTACAAAGTACTTCCACTTTCTCAGAGTATTTCAGTGGGGTTTTGCCTACTAGCACTACGTACATCCACTTCTACTTGAACAGTATCAGATAGAACTGCTGACTTTTTACAATTTAGATTTGATAAAGCGGGAAGTAGTTTTGTGACAAGTTTGCATCACTATTATGAGTGAAATTGCGGTATTGTGAGAAATAGCTCATGTGTCACGGACTCACGGTACCTGAATGTATTTTCAAAGATTGTTTTACCTATTTCTAGTGTCGTTGCTACTTTTGCGCTAGTAGCGACGATACATGTTGCCTTTTCGAAATCAGTCACTTCCGATTACATGCTAAAAGTATGGGACTCCATCACCAAATCTACTTTCCATACTATAGGTACTTATCTGGGTGGTTTTCCGACTCGTCATTTTCTATATCCACTTGAAGTTATTCGTGATAGTTCGACTGAAAAGGTAATTTTACACATAACAATTCAACTATGTCGTTTTCAAATAAGCAAGTCCGAGTCCAAGTAGAAAATGCCAAAAAGATCAATGGAATTTACTACTCCTTCATAAAAAGCGGATATCTTCTATGAAGTGTAATTCGAAGCAAGGCAGTGAATTATATGAGAGTAATAACATTCAATTTCCCCAGTCTATCACGCGGACATGCATGAAGAACGGATATGAGAGCGGCAACTGCGACAACTCGCAGAAACCATACATATTCACAAAACTGGAGCGGTGTCAACCAAAGAGCTGCATAACTACAGGTAATCACCCACAGATATGTTACAACTTCGCTCCTGCAGTAACGTATTTTCAAACAGCTGCAGCAACAACAACGCAAACGACAACATACAGATCAACGACAACTAAAGAACCTCCAACCACCGCAACATCTACTACTACCACCACCACCACCACAAAGAAACCTGCAGCTATCACAAATTGGAGCGCATGGAGCAAATGCAACGCCACCTGCGCTCAGAAGACCGCAATCCAGACAAGGACACGTAAATGCGTGTACCAAAATAATGGCGAACCAGCCAACGCCAACGAATGTCCCGGGATCAAGACGCAAGAAAAGACCTGCCAGTTACAGGAAGACAGCATTTGTTCGACTACGCAAGCAGAACAATCGACCAGGACAAAGGAGATTACAACTGCTGAAGTACAAACCGTGAAACCACGAATTCTTCCCAACTTTGACCGTGTGATCGCGACAGAGGCAACACACCAAAACACAACAGCATCAACAAGCGACATCAATGAATCAGGACTGACAAAAGAGCAATACCACATATTAGTAATAGCACTCGGTACGGCCGCATCTCTTCTGGTACTGATCGTTATTATATATCTTGCTTGCAGTAAACGTAGCGGAAAACGAAAAAGAAGACGCAAACTAGGCGAGATATCAGTGGTGGCGTTGGAGTCACACACCGGATTCATGGAAGGCATGGAGGAATACGGCTTCAAAAGCAGCATGATGCCGACAGACGGCTTGCTTGCGTCTATACGCCCACCAGAGGCCGAAAACAACGTGAATTCCGAGCTGGCATCGGCGCAACAGAATCAAAACTCGCATCACGTATACGAGGACATGAGACTGCCGACTTCAGAAGTACCGAATTTAAAGCCAGCCGGAGCTTCTCAAGTGAGCAGAAGCGCATCTCAAAGAGAGAGAACTGCTAATAATTCACCGTATGATGTAATGAGACGTAGAAGAAGTTGTTTCGTTGGCACACAAGATACACCGCGGAAAAAAGCTCCTCCGAAACCGCCGCGCAGGTCGATGCCTCAGCTCGATATACCACACAGGTATGAGCTTTCGGAAAGACCGGACACAGAACACGAAGACCACTCGCCCGCGCTAGACTTCATACAACAGATACGACCTCCGTCCACAACCCCACCCAGAACACCACAGCCGAACTTTCAAAACACACAGATCCCACAGGCCCCACCAAAATCAGCACCTGTATCGCCTGGAAATTTTTCTATGAACACTCTATATGCCGCACAAATACCTTTCATCAACTGCGTGCCTGGCTCGCTGCTGGTGCCTTACGGGAACATATCCATGATGGCGCCTATGGTACAAAGCGGTAGCGGGGAAGTAATATACATGCATTCTTTGACGCCGATGCATCACGTAAACGTGGGAACCGGCCTTGTAGCGCGTCACAGCGCAGTGTTGCATGGGACTGCTGAAGTCGCGAGTACACAGGAACAAAGATCACGGCCGACGCCGAAACCAAGACCTCACTCCACTGGTATTTTACCGACGGTCTCACTGACGGATGTAGCTTCTGTAGACACGCTCGCGCCGCAAATAGTCGAAAATACCAACACATCGCGGGTTGCCAGTCATTTAAACGACGCGGGCAGCACGCCGTATCAACTTAGATCGTTCAAACATCTGCACGGGACGCAAGAAATCGACATATCGACGACAAGAGAAAGTCTGGCTGAGGACAAGATTAATAACAACAAGATCGAGATCCCCGAAGACGCAAATGGGTACGTCGTAGCTTGCAATGACGAATAAGGACATCGATTTTCGAAACTTGACTCGACAAGACCTCTCTACTTCTTGCGATCAAAACATTTCTATTCACCCGGGCAGAAATCAAGTTGAAAGGAAGTTATGGGACTTTTAAAGGAGTATAATCGAACGCAACGAACGAAGCAGGCTGATAACTGCCTCACAGGCGAGGTTGGCATCCATATGGATGATCAAAAATTTAGGACAGGAAGCTGATAGCTAATGAATGGGTCATCACTCTCGGCCAGCTGTCATTACAGCCATATCGCTGGTTCAGTAACTGCTGATTAAAACAACGTCATGAAAACGTCATCATTTTTCATGACATCTTATAAATAAGGACTGCGTAGCATTTTAAGACATTGTCCTTCAAAACGAGTAAGGCAGTATGGCAACCTTCCTAACACACCTGACAGCCCTATCATTCAAGCTGAATATATAACAAGTAACAGATAGATCGTTTGACTTTGCACAACTGCCTCAGTGGCCCACTTTCATATTAAGACATTGTTTTATGACAGACCCACATCTTGAGAGCAAATTGCGTTTCCTAATGATACCGGACTTAATATTTTTGCATTTGCAGTCGTTTTTCTAGTATTTACACCATGGTAAGACTCTTGATGCATTGCTTGCATAATTTTGGTTCATTTGTATTACCATTGAATGTCAATCATTTCGTTATCCATTGTGATGTTGACTACTGAGACGCAAACGGCAGAATCGCTGCCGCTTAATTTGATTTAGAATAAAAATACGAATGAGTTTCTCGTCTTGTATCTACAACTACACTGACCTGCGACACACTGTTCAAATCAAAGTCCATTCCGATTGGATCTTCGTGAGATAGTGTGTGAGCGCTGAATTCCAGATCAGCCGGGTCCATATCACCATTGTCAGGTCCATCTCTACAACAAAAATGACAGCAGCTTCTTAGCGCCATACGTCCGTCAACTTGCAACTCTCCAGACCAAAGAGTTGGAGTCACAATTTTGAAGTTTTTTGATCACTCGGGGACCGTACTTCTAAATTTGCTAGATTGAAGTGACATGGCAAAATCAGAGTCGTAATATTCAATCAGATCCGATTGTACTG
>ATSW01006086.1:0-12976 GCA_000444245.1 Botryllus schlosseri
CCATTCCTGGTCTATATAGATTACTAATCTACCCATAGGTTAGTTATCTATAGTAATCTAGAGTCTGTCAGCCGTCAGTAACATCCGATGTAGCAACGAAGACATAGGTGCCGCCGTGCCGGCTTGTGACATCATAATGAATACTTGCCAATTGTCGATAACATCGTAGTTGCACTAGAACGCACTTTACTCCATGCCATTGCTGTGCACAGCATTAAAATTCAGGCCTGCTCTTCAATTATGAAAAATCAGCAGTTGTGGTTGTTACATATATAATTTAGCATCTTATGAAATACGTCGGAGCCGGAGCTACTCCTCAAATAACAGGCTCCAGCTCCGGCTCCGGCTCCAGCTGAATTTTATGTAGAGCTCCGGCTCCGGCTCCAGCTCCGGTGAAAATGCACGGCTCCGGAGCTCCGGCTCCGGGCTCCGGCTCCGGATCCAAAGCCCTGGTGGCATTATAGAGATTGTACAATCTCTATCGTGGCATGTGACATGGCCTCCGAGGGAAATGTCGTATTTCATCATAACTTTTCTGTCTTTCTACGACAGGGGTGGCCAACCTTTTCAGTCAAAGGTCCACATTCGATTGACGAACTATTGCGCGGGCCACCAGCCGCGCGAAGCGCGAAAAATTTTTGAAGCTCATAGGTCAACAATATCGTCACTTGACTGTGTTGCGGGCCTGCTGTATATCGCTGGGCTCAGTTTGCAATGACTGGAATATTCGGCGCCTGAACATATTAATATCGAAAGCTTCGACCAACTTGCGTCAATCGTTTTGTGCCTATAGGTTTCATAGTCGACGGTCTTTCTGCAAGCGCAAACGTAAGGTCGCATATGCTGAACGACACTTTGTCTCGTAATCGCGAAGGGGTAACAATATTAAAAGCAAGAAATCAAGTGACAACATGTTGCGCGAAGCGTGTAGAACATTTTTACTTTTGATAAATCGATCGCAAATTATTCTGCTTTGTCGTAGTGTACGAAGATCTACCAAAATGCGACCGGTTCATAGATCTACCAATGCGTCGGAACTGATACTTTAGTCATCACATTTCAAGTGTTGCGGTCAGACTAATCAAATTTTTGGTTGGCGTTGCAAGTTCACAGTCTGTGCAATCCATTTTTGATAATATCACTAATTTCGGAAATTACCTCGCGGGCCACTCAAAACCTTCTCGCGGGTTGGCCGGCCCTGTTCTACGAAGTCGGAAAAGATGCTTGACAGTCCATAAAAGCATCCGCTAACACCTCCGTACACCATGCGCCTTAACCAGTTACTCTCAATTAAGGGATATCTTCTGATCGGTGCGACGTACAGTATCAGTCACAATCTAGCATCAGTGTATGTATGCTACAGCGTAATATAATCAGGATTATTTCCGTTTTTTAAACTGGAAGTGCTAGCACTAATTAAACTCATTCTCCCCTTCAGCTACTTTCACGAACCCCCCATCCCCACCCGCAAGATGGGCGTGCCCCCAGTCTGAGAACCACTGACCACACGTTAAGTTTCGTAGGACAAACAAGTGTTGTCAAGTTCTGAAATGTCAAGTCTAACAATTAGGGATGCATTTCAAACAAATGGTTACTGTTTGAAACACTTTGTTTAAAACATGTTCACCATATTTGTTTGCCATAATAGTGCAAATACTTTCCAAAAACATGTTGTACGATCCTACGGACGACGATTACCACCCGATATAGCCGACGTATACAATGTGGAATGGTTGGAATCCTCGAAATAGTCGGTCCAACAGCTATTACGTAGATACAGATCATTGGTGCGAAGCGAAATGTTCTGGTGATGATGACCGCCGACCGTAAAAGGACTGCGTGATGATGTTGTCCAGGTTAAGAATATTTTTGCTCCGTCTAAGATAGGGGTTGGAAGCCTATTTCGTCAAGGGAGCTGTATTTACCCTGTTTTCCATTGTGAATGTTAATCGACTATGATGTCAAAATTGAATATTCATGACGCCACGCCTTAGAAAAAAAGCAATAAAGAACGTGTTTAAAACAAGGGCCTTTATTTAAACATGTTTGTTTTAAACACAACCCTATATTAATGCTTCATAATGATCGCAATATGTGAGCTACATTAGTTTCATTGCACAAATAAATGCGCTGACCCAACCAGTCATAAAATGTTTTTTTTTTCGATTTCAGGTTGACATTTCGCGTCGACACTTCCACCTAACGAAATACACAATTCTGCTATTATGATAACATCAATTCAAATATTGGTTTACGAACGAATGAATGATATATTCTGTTTTTAATGTAAAGTCTAAAATAAAATGTTCTGTTGTCGTTGTTTAGCATGAATCGTGGCGGAAGTGTGGATTTTGGGGTCGACCCCCCATTTCATCTCAAAACCCCGTTCTGTTGAAATTCTGATTGTGTCTCTAATATCTCTTAGTGCATTTGCAATTGATAATTTGTATCATAGCTATAGCTACGAGATTTTAAAGGTCGTTATATAGTTGCGAAGTTGGAAAAGTGAGAACCAGTTATAAATCTCATTGTGAGTCTTGAAAAGTGAGTAGTTCTAGTTCTATTTCTAGTTGCTGGTTGTGGAAAGTAAATTGTTTTCCATAGTTGCGCATTTTGAAAAGTGAGTATTTCTAGTTGTATAGTTGCGAGTTTTGAAAAATGGTAGTAGTAGTTATAGTTGCGCATTTTGAAAAGTGCGTGGTTCCACCAATTATAGTTGCGCATTTTTAAAATCCAGTAGTTTGTAAAAGTTTTCCTGTAGCCTGATTTAGTATTCGCGCGTCTTGCCTTAATCAGCGTGACGCGGGAATGGAGAATTTCGCTTCCACCGCTGCATGTGAGCTTGTGAGCATTGTCCGCGAACAGCTGATCGATAAAGTGTTGTCTCTGCGCGGAAATCATAGAACAGCCGATGAATAATAGCCGTCCTTGCAATGCAAGGCAAGCGCACGTGACGGCCTACTGGCAGTACGAAGTCTACAATTTCGCGACAGTTGCAAATGTCAGTATAGTCGCAAGTGGACGTCTAGTGAATGCGGCTCAATGGCCTATAGTTGTAAGTTGCTGGTTGATGTTACAGTTGTAGCTATAACGTGCTATGTAGGATAGGTATGAGTTTCATTTACCACCACAGAGCAGCCCAATTGTCGAAGGAGGTCTAGGTAACACACGGATATTGTTCGTATTTGTTGTAGTTTTTGGTAGTATTCATGGTGTTTTTCGACTGCAATGGTCACTTACACCTAGACGATATTCCTTATTTTGATTCCGTAATTGCCGACTATTAGGAGCACTGCCCACTTCCAGGCCTTTTAAGACACCGCTTTCTCCGATCAAATACCGCGGAGGAGTCTTGATAAAGCTCCAACGTTTGGCAAGGGATTCTGGTTTGGGGTTCATATAACAGTTCTCGCCGTAAAGCACTGACTGACCGGAGTAACCTGTGCTCGTAGATCCAAGCTCCATTTAGTATCACAAAGCAGCCAATTAGTGTAACTGTAAACAGAGTCGCCTATTAGCACATTTGAATTCCAAATCTCAGAATACAGGCACATTTCCATGTTAGTTGGCACCGGAATTTGGGTTAACACTAATTCATTGCTTTCGACTCTACAATAATCACGATGTAAATTAGGTTTCCGCACATTAGATCAGAAAGATGTGCTGTTTACTGGTATACCTAATCAACCTAACGAAGCATTTGAGAGGTTGTTGAATATAAAGGCACAGCAAGCGAATAGTTGCCGTGCGTCCTGTGATTCGTTTTATTGCATTACATCGAATTATTAGGTCGCGCGTCACTTTATGCTGCCATATACAAAATAATTTGGGCCTATTTCAGTCAATTCGGCCGATGTGATTTGGTCTTCCAAAGGCCGTATTCAGCCTTACACATTTGGAAGTAATGATAATAATTAGTAAGGATGATGTAAACCTCAGAAAGGTTCAGGTTTGTGTCAGCGCGAACCTTTTTGAAAGGTTCTGTGTGAACGCGAACGTGAACCTCATGACGTCACGTGTCGTCATATTGTAAATTCCAACCCAACATTTCAGTGAAGTGATATATTGATGTACAACACGATACCTCGCGATGACTTGGCCACATTATGCAACAATGCTGAAGCATATACTGACTGTTCAAACGTCACCAAATGTATCAACTGGAGCAATCAAAGGATATAATAATCCCATAAAATCAAAATTTCGCGTGGCTTTGCCAACAATCTCGACAAAGACTTGCAAGGGAATACAAGCTTAAGATTTAACGGTCTAATCCAGACCGGAATATGTAATCGGCGTCGAGTATTGCTACGTTGATAATGAGAAGAGTGTAAAATGGGTTTCTATACTTCCTACCGATATTATCCCGAATTTATACCGGAGTAGATAACACCCCAATCGCAAGGATTTGTTTTTTTATGATACAAGAAACATCAAATTAAGATGGACCCCGTTCGCCTGCTAGATTTTTTACATTAGATAACGACGTATGCTTCACATGAATTTCATTGATTGGTTGAATAAGCATCATTCGCTGACTACCTATGTGTTGCTTGTTTCGCTCTTGATATTGTGTGGTTGCCGGTTAAGCTCACGATAGAGAGTCACTAAATATTCACAAACAGAAAACTGGATATTTCGAGAACATTTGTAACATAATTTTTTTTAGATTGTCAAGGTGCATGCTCGTTTAGTGTTGATTTTTGTTTTTATGCGCCATGCACAGAGTGGCCCGCAGTTGAAATGCAATTAATTTTGACCAACCAAAGACGTTGTAATGACGTGGGAAATTGTAATATATGAAAATGGTTCGCAGTGCAGAACCTACCAAGGTTCGTTTGTGAACGTGAACCTCTAAATTTCTGAGGTTCACACACAGAACGCGAACTTGAACTTCACGTTCACACCATCCCTAATAATTAATGTCCCAGAGCAGTCAGGTGGTCTTGTATATCCCAGCCGATTAATCGGTTCGCAGATAATATGAGGTTGATATCGCACTTTAAAAGAAATGTCGGTATCGGACATTGCAGGTCAAAAATATCGGCTATTTTCGTGACGTACCAGCATATAGAGGCAGGGTGTCAGGGAACTACAATTTGCTGCTAGACCGAGTAGAAGTATTGACGTAATGTAAATTTCGACTCTGGTACAAGAGAAGTATAGCTATTTCCAAGTTAGTAAAGCATTATATACCTATAGTTTTGACAAAAAGAAAGCTGAGAACTATTCAATTAGAACTGTCTCAAATCATTACCACTTGAGTAATTAGTGTATGTAGGTGTGCTGTAGGATACTATAGCAATCTGAAAAAGTATAAGTACTTCGTCACTAACCGCACATCTACTTTATAGTATCCATATTCACTGAATATTATTCAGCCATTCTGGTTTATTTCATGTCGAATCACAGCAATGACCGCAAAGCTGTTTAAATAAATTAGGGTTACCATATTTCGGAATCCGGAAAGAAGAACACTTTATGCAAATCACAAAAATTAGAAAACTCCTGATTCTGAACTCTTCACTGGAAAATTAGATTGTGTTGACTAAAAAAAGGTAATTTCTCCGACTCGCGCCTTCCGAATGACCCCATTTTATAATAAAGCTGCTGTTCTGTTGGCTAAATGAAAATGGTCATTTTGCAGTCCTATACTTCCGAAAGAGCCGCTCGAACATCCACATTACAGATTTCGCGTGATTTACAGCGTTTTTACTTTTGCCTGCCGATTAGCCTGGCTGTCAATGTTATACAAGAGGACGTATTTACAAAGAGAAGGACATTTAGGCGTCCTCTGAGGACATTTTCGATTTCCCGAAAAGGGACGACATATGGTAACCCTAAAATATACGCAATGATGTTTTCGAAATTCGAGATGCCATATTTTTTTAATATACCGAGGTTATAGGTGAAGGTGCTAGTTGTAGGTTTTAGCGGTTTCTGCTCTAATGTCCGATATCGGTCGGGCTGTAGTCTTAAGCATGCATTGGTCGGATTACGTCGGTCAAGTTAACTGCTAAGTTTCATCCGAAGCGACTCTCCCTTTGGTAAGTTTGTGTCACCAACAATCCACGACCTCGTGTGGAATCGCTGCATGTAGGCTCTAGCATAGGACCGTTTTTATGCAGAAACAGCTTGCGTAACACGAACTCGGCGACATCGTGTTGACTTTGCTAAGTGGTTTCGACTTGAGATGACTTATATCTAACATATAAAGAGCTAATGTATAGTTAAATGTTGCACCACAAGTCAGAATTGTAGTGCTTTTCCACATTTCTGGTCTGTCTGTCTGTCTGTCTGCCCTTGCGGATTGTGTTACAATGAAATGTTAGGAAGGTGTCGAAACGACTTGGCGTAGTCTTTGTAATCAGAGACCCACCTGGGCCTAGGCGATGGAGTTAAGAGACATGCACACTGGATGGAAAACATAAGGGATAACATAAAACGACTAGTGATGAAAATGAATTACGCATGTGTCGATAGGCGATGCTGATATGCAGGACCATAACTGCCGCACCCCGAAACCCCCAATTGGGTGGGGGGGGGGCGATCTCGAAGGAGGCCCAGAATTATTTCGTGAATGAACATAAATTATAGAGTTTTTGTTATTTATGCAACCTTATTCATTTTTTTTCGTGCTAGGGCGATTTATTGTTGCCTAATATCTCAGTCATTGGTTACCCTCTCCCAAGCAAAAACCCGCACGATTTATAGAAATGGGCATTCCATCGTCGGCCTTCACCGCGCCACAACTCACCAAGACATATAAAGTTTTAGGCCATGTGGCGTGCGACTCCGACAAGTGCATATGCCAGAACAATCGGCAGCGAGAAAACCTTGGCCGAAAAGGCTGACCTAAAACTTCTATATATAAAAATTAGGGCTGTTCAAAAGCATTTTTTCTTTCAAATTTCACTGCGTACTCGATAAAAAGATTTTGTTGGCTAAAACAATGCGGCACACCAAATTTGGCTCAATTCCAACCAGTAGAAGCGAGGTTCTTGCAGTAGAAAGTTATGAATTTATTAAATAAAAAATAAATCAAATTTTCAGCCGACCCCGTAAAATTGTTAGGCTGTCAGTAAAGACGATGCACACCAAATTTGGCTCAATTCCAACCAGTAGAAGCGAAGGTATTGCATTAGAAAAAATTGGGTTTAAATAAACTAGTATTTACGGTGGCTAACTCGTTATTTATTATAAATCATGGAATTAGAAAAGTTTTTACTGCAATAAATTCGCTTCTAGTGGTGGGAATTAAGCCGAATTTGGTGTGCATCATCTCCGCTGACAGCCTAACTATTTTATGGGGTAGACAGAAAAAAATTGAAATTTTATTTTTTATTTCTTATGTGATAAATTCAATACTTTCTACTGCAAGAACCTCGCTTCTACTGGTTAGAATTGAGCCAAATTTGGTGTGCAGCGTTGTTTTAGCCAACCGAATAATATTATCACATAGCCATTGAAATCCGAACAAAAAGTTTTTTCAACAGCCCTAATATGCATATATGTTCATTGTTCAATTGTCCGTAGACGCCTAAATCGTCGTAGGCGCCGAATGTTCCTGTCTTGACAATCTGAACCCCGCAAGACAACTGCCACCCCGCAGAAAAAAATATTTGCCAGTGAAGAAATACATATTTGAAATCGTGTGCGTCTTTTAGTTTAGTAACTTTATATCATTATCTTTGGCATAGCTATTGAATATTTACAGGCCCTACATTTTCCTAGACAACACCTCACTTAGCTCTACCCGTAAATCTGATTACGTGGGCAGAAAGAGGATAAAAAAAAATATATCAATAAATATGCCATTCCAAATATTATTGACCGATTCGATCATGAATTAGAGAAAATTTTCGCGCAGGGCGCGATCTGGCGAGATATAGTGACGGATCAAAATAACAAATATCGCTCGCACTTACGGGTGGTTCGTAATGTACTATATATTCTAGTATACTATTACACATACTATGTATTCTAAGCTGTTTATGATGAATCACGCTATTCTGACAGGTGAGACTTGGCCCATTCGTACCGCACATCTCCTTTCGAGTTGCATTTTTGAACAATAAATACGCAAATTTCGTGGTGTCGAAGTGTTCATTATTTAGTCATTTATGAGCATCGATACACAATACCAATATTCCGTATCATAGTAATATTGTAAGGGTTTACTAAAAGCGATAGTAAATTATGTTACTACAGCATTTCGTATTTGGCTTACCAGTTAAGAGGTGTAAACTTTTTCATCTTTATAAAAGTGTAGGCTATATCCGGATGTGGGGTTTATGACCCTATCGGGGGCCAAAACCAACGTTTTTTTGGGGATGACGAAGTGCTGTTTCGGCCCTGCTGATATGTCATATCAAGGTCCGGTAATCTTGAGCGCTGAATGGTATTGATTCGGTTGAAATTGCTTGTATGTCGATTTAACGTGGGCAATTGACAATCGACATGCTCGGTGGCTGTCGGATAGCTGGCGAGATGCTGTTCCATACCTGAGGTGCGATACGTTTTCTTTTAATCCGTCCTGATCATATGGTATAGTTGTTCCCTCGTTAGTCGATGATGCGCGCGTGTTGAAATGGTGCGCAGACTATATACTAGATAATTCTTTTATTGGTCTAATTAGACTAAGAGCGAAAGAATGCCGGTAGTATAACTCTAATCTAATATGTTCAATGTTTCTTTTCTCTTAGTATAATTCTAATGTAATTTGTGAAATGTTTCTACGCTCTAATTTTAATTGTAATCTAATTTTTGGTTTTTCTGAAAATGCTACAGGAGAATCGTATCGTGCGAAACGAGCAAATCTTGTAGTACATTTTCCGTTTCCACACTTAATGAGAATGAACTGTATTATTTGATATGGAAGTTTTCTTTAGTTGCTCAAGTCTGCTTGTCGCTTCTGATACCTGGGGGAACTAGTCGCTGAAATATGTGGAGCAGTGCCTGCAGTGGAAAAGCTGATCAATGTATATATTGTCGTAACAAAACAACTGTCACTTGATGGTTTGCATGCAGTGCTTCTTTTGCGAGAAGTTCGGCGAATATTTCATACATAGAACAATCGCCCTGGCTCAATTGCGACTCAAATTTATACATTTCGCTACCCATACTTTGAGAACCACTGCGATAAACCACGAACCGTGAACCCACCAATTTCAGTTCAAATAGAGCACAATTATCGTGAAACCGTCATCTGCCTCGTGGAGATATTACCTGTAGGCTAGTGATAAACATCAACTCTGTGACCGTTCTTGAAATTAACACGTACCTTACTATTTATCTAGAAATTGGGAAGTCATTTATTATTTCGAAGTGTATTCTGTAGCTGCTTTTCTCGAAATAAGTGGCCGTGTCTTGAAAATCCGCGTCGTCGAATTGATATGGACGAGTGCCGAATATCCATTTCCACAAAAGTGGAGGTGAATGTAACAATACCGAGTAACGCTTCGGACGACACCTTTGGGTACGATCGCAACATATGGCACCAAAATCGGGGAACAGATTTTTATTGAACATATAACATCAACTCTAGTCATTTTATCTAGCAGGTCATCTTGAAGATATTACAGAACAGGGGTCATGTATATCACAAGAGAAAATGGATTTTTGCAAACAATTTTTTTCAAAATCGTAAGAAAACATCCCCAAACAGCTACATGTTTCTATCACTAGGCAATTAAGAATTTGGCAATTAAGAGTTTGTACAGTATAATATTTCATCTCAAAGTAAGTTCTGACGTTCTAGCAGTTATGAAGCGAGATTGCTCTAATTTAAAAATACAAATTAGTTTATCAACCATATTGCAAACATTGAGGTTTCGCGGACCCCCTGAAAATGCCTCGCGGATCCCTCGGTTGAGAACCACTGACCTATGCTATTCGAGATAGAAATCATTCTCTGTCTAGCAGTCGCCTGATATAGGCTAGCTCATCACCCTATTGCCATACTTTGAAGTCAGAAAAATACCCGACACTTTCTACCTGCAATGGCCGATACCAATATTTCTTTCAAAATGAGCTATCGACTCGATATTATTATAGAACCTATATGCGGTGGTGCTCTACTGAAAGCGTAACCATATTATGTTTGCAGTGCTATCAAGTATCTAACTATACACAAATGACACAACTCTGAGATGTCGGTCGCCACTTGGACGACTGCCGACGACGAGGACGCACCCGGTTAGTATTACTCGGAGTCACTTGTTAGATATCGGGCAGATCCGTATTGAAACTTCATGGATTTTTCAGGTAGCGGAAACTCGACAATGTCTGTTTCTGCGCCGGAAATCACGTCATACGGGAGCGTGACGTCATCGCACGAGTCGACAACAAGAACGACAGCAAGAACAATAACAATAAAGAGTAAGTCGGATGTTTTGGTGATCTTAGTTTGCACCTTCGTGAGAGATTTCGGTTGAATTTGGATTCACGGCTACGATTCACGATTTGGAAATGAGATTTCTAAATCTTCATTTTTCATGTGAATTTCGGTCAAATTCATCAATCACCGGATTTAGATGTAGACGCGAGGAAAAATTAATTCTGGATTTGGATAGAACCTACAATTTGTATTTGGGATATTGAATCCCCCATCTCTGTCATGACACCGAATCTCTATTCAGGCCGACTGATGAGCTACGTCAACGGTACAACGGAAACGTCACCTTGGTTGTCTGACGTCACGTCCGAATCCTCCGGTGATTTCCCCCTAACGCTCGCAGGTAAAAACTCTCCTCCTCAATCCCATTCAGTTTATATCATGTTTCCAGGATTGTAACCAAGTTTTCGAGGCACAAGGCAATATTACTCCTATAGTTTATAGTCAAGTCCTTTTCACTTTACCACCGATTCAAGTCGGAGCCTAATTCAGGGAGCAAGGGTCGAGTCCGAGTCATAGTGTTGAAACTCGAGTCCGAGTCCGCGTCTATAAGTCATTGAGTTCACAGTTCATTATTGAGATCGTGACGGGTTCAACTCGCTTCTGTCAAACTCTTTGCTGGCTATTTAGGGGAAGTAGGTGCTTCTTGGCAACTGAGGCATTTTGCACCATGCCTATTTATCATGGAACTACATCAGTCTAAGGACTTTTCAATAGCAAGCTAAAAGAGAGTGCAATATTGTATACGGTTACCATATGACCTCATTTAAGAGAATTTGTCCTCTTAACCCATGAAAAGGTATTAAAATGCGATAAAAAACTCGACTCCTGAGCCGCGAACGCCGGAGTTGGCGAGACAATCAACTAAAAATGCGACTCCACGGGCATTTCGGGAGTAGAGATAGAAAGTATAACCTTTTTTTAATCAACGCAGTACTATTGATCGAAAAATTTTCAAAATCACCCGTTTTATTTTCCGGTAAGTGCCCTCTTTTTTTTCGCATCTCGAAATATGGCAACCCTAATATTGTAACTATATGTGTAGGCGACATCGAAGGCCTCGCATTCATAATATACTATTTTTGTCACTCTCGAAATGTTTATTCAAACAGATGAAATAGAGTTTATGCGCCTTTTCTTCTAGTTTTCGGTCCCGATACACGAGAATTGAATCAAGTAATATAGAATGAGTCGAGTCATATGTCTTGATCAAGCCATGCGCAATAACTCGAATACAAGTCGAGCCGATACGAAAATTGACTCAAGTCGACTCGACTCATTGCAACCCTGTATTTGTCGTTATTCAGAAGAGACGTCATCAAGTTCCTCTCGATCTTCGATCTCGACTCCCGTCCTCGCAGGTCAGCCACGTCACCATCATGTCACCGTCACGCTCCACTCACCCTCCCACCATTCTCGTTTTCAGTTGTCGCCGCGATCGTGGTCGCCTGTATCCTTCTTATGATCGCGGTCCTGTTACGTCGCTACCTATGTCACAGAGCCTCCTATCGCGTCACTGATTCGCTACAGCTGAAGCCGCTCAACAAAGACGAAGAAACCGGGAAAGAGCAAGAGGAAAAAACAAAAAAAGAATGGCTCGTTTGACTACGTGACAGCGACAATCATATCACCGAGCTGCTTACAATCCCTTTTAATCTCAGTCTTTTTTCTGTTTTGTATTTCCGACTTTATGCCACTTTATGCCTTTCCAGCGATGAGATGAAATGATGGACTGAGGCTGATGAGATTTTCTTATAGAAGGTTGACTCGACTCGACTCGGGCAGCTTGCCAGGCAGATTAGTGGCTCAGTGGCCTTGCATCAGGAAATACAGTCGTCTCCGCTTTAATCCGGACACCGGGTAGTCCGGACAACCGCTTTATCCGGCCAAAATGGTAGGGAACGGAATAAAATTAAAAATTGCATGTAAAAAACTCCGGGTGATTCGTTAGGTTATAGTCAGCCCGTGTTATTTTTGGCATTTCGGGAACCAAAATATAGATTTTTAGGAGCGTTTTAGGTAGAAATGTCAACAAGTATTGAAATAAGTCTGGATGAAGCGACAAAATAAGTGTGTAACGCTAAATTCCTAAATTGAGGCCCGTGAACCCTTCGAAAGGCTGCGGTCTCTACCGTCCAAGGGATATAGGCCTATGTAAGGAGAATGAAAATCTTAGTGTCAAGGCAAAATAGTCGAGTACTAAAATCTAGATTAACGATATACTGTTGGTTGATTGATCGACCCTGATGATATCCAGCATTTAGAGCAGGGGTTCTCAAACCGCGGCCCGCGACATCTTTCATTATGAACGCAATTATTACTGACCCGGTATTGTGAGATGTTGATTTAGCTACTTAGCTCTCTTATCGCACCGTCTCTGTTTCGTTTGATTACTCATGCTTTGATGTGTTCTGGTTTCTTGATTTATGCTCGAGTTTAGATTGTTATTATTTTAAATCGGGTACTCCGCTGGAGTCTGGTTTAGGAGAATCCAGCTATATAGGCCACTACATTTTTTAAAAGACTGTTTCACTCACCGCGAATGGTTTGAACAGAAACAAGAGTAAGGAGCAGGAAATT
>ATSW01006090.1:0-22358 GCA_000444245.1 Botryllus schlosseri
ATATAAAACTATAGGATACTTGGTAAACCAAAACCTCATCTGGAGATCTATTCTTATACGGAAATCAGAAAGAAATGTATTGAACGATTGGAATATGAGATATTCGCTCGTGGGCGGCTTTAAGTAGGCCTATATGCAAGGCTATAACTGGTAGAGATAACAATAAACGATCCACTGTCATGCCACATTTTGCCTCGGAACTACATGAGCGCGTTGAGCAAACCTCAAAATCGTCGTCTATCTCACAAATCACGCAAAAGTCAGTGTTCTTGATTATACAACCATTCTACGTCAATTACATTTTTCCTTCCTTGATCGAACGACAGCATAAAAATCGCTGGACGACCGCTTGGTTTGTTGTTGAAAGGCTTATCCACATGGTGCCTATTCCGAAAACGGTAGACCAGAACGTTATACGATATCTTGGATCAAACTCGAAACTGAAAACATTAATAACATTATGTTAAATGGTGACGGAACAATCCCAACAACAGAACAGTATTGCCTTATTGGTACACTAACATTTTAAAAATCTTTTTAGATAATAATTTGCATGATTCTCCTTCAACACATCAAGTGTCCCTATAGCCAGACATTCCAGTGAGTAATAAAATAACGCGTCAATCAAAATAATATTACCGTAGCTAGTCTTTTTGGCAACATGGCCATACCCAGGCATGAAAAAAAATTGTTAATTTTTGGCATTTTTCAGATTTAATTGTTGGCAATTTTCATATTCGTATTCATATTTGTAGAACCGATTCAAGCATGAAAAACGTTTCAGTTTAGTCATTCGTATAAAACGGAAGTCACAAAACATCCAGTATCCACACTGTGCCAATTGAAATCTGAATTGAAAACAGAGTTCGAGAGCGAATTCACCCGATACAAAACCGATGGCTCCTGCAATATATTATCACAGTAGTAGATACTAGGGATGGTGTAAACGCGAGGTTCACGTTCGCGTTCTGTGTGTAAACCAGAAATTCATAGGTTCACGTTCACAAACGAACCTTGGTAAGTTCTGCACTGTGAACCTTTTTCATATATTACAATTTTTCATGTCATTATAACATCTTTGGTTGAAATTCTTCGCATTTCAACTTCGAACCACTCTATGCACGGCGATGGCAGCATAAAAAAATCAACACTGAACGAGCGTGCACCTTGCCAATCTCAAATATTTTACCTGCTCTATAGAGTTGCAAAAGTTTGCTCGAAATATCAGCTTTCCGTGTGTAAATATTTAGTGTCTCTCTACTCTGAGCTTGACCCGCAATAACACAACATCAAGAACGAAATACACTACATGGGAAGCCAGCGAATTATGCTTATTCGACCAATCAGTGAAATTCATATAAAGAATACATCGTTGTCTAATGTAAAAAATCCAGCGGGCGCACTGGATCCAACTTGATTTGATATGTTTATTGCATCATAAAAAACAAATCCGTGCGATTGGGGTGTTCTGTTGGCTACTGTATAACTTGTTTATTGGATAATATCAGTAGTAAGTATTGAAACCCGTTTTACACTCTGCGCAATATAAATGTAGCTATACTCAGACGACGAATACACTGTCCGGTCTGGTCTGGACCGTTAAGGCATAAGCTCATATTCCCTTGCAAGTCCTCGTCGAAATTGTTAGCAAAGCGACGAAAAAATTGATTTTAATATAGCATTTGATTGCCCCAGTTGATGCAATTGCTGACGTTGAAAACGTGAGCATGTACTTAATTAAGCATGGTGGCTTATGTGGGTCTAACGTGGCCTGAGTCGTCGCTATAGCTATCGTGTACATTAATATATCACTTCACTGAAATGTAGGGTTGGAATTGCAACAGGACGGCACGTGATGTCATAAAATTCACGTTCGCGTTCACGCAGAACCTTTCAAAAAGGTTCGCGTTCACACGAACCTGAACCTTTCAGGGGTTCGCACCATTCCTAGTAGATACACTATGTGTGCAAAATTGCCGGCATTCATGTATATCACAATACTACTTACGTTAACAATTCAATAGAGTTGCGGACATCTTTTGGATCAGAGCATTCATTACATAACCGATGGTTAGAAAGCATGAGTGGCCTCGACAATCAATATAATATGAAAGATTTATCCACCGGACAAAGAGAAATATAGTAAAGGACTGAATGTATATATGTATGTGATACTCATATATGGGGATTGCTTTTTAGCGACTGAGGCCTTTTGCGTCTAGATTTTCGTTGATGCAACTATGTCCACATTGGACAATGTGCCTCAATCTATCAGCGATCGAACATGGAGATATTATTCAATATCTGATGAAAGGGCGAATGGGATTTTGCATATGTGCATTGAGCCAAGTGCAGCCTGGGCAGTCCGAGGCGGCTATACATGATGTCGCAAATGAACGAGCAGTAACTACAGTCAAATGCCTAGTCATTGCGCTAAATCCAAAAATTAGAGCACTCGATCACGGATTCCGAATTATGCTTATTACTACCTGCGCCCTACTTTTGCGGTAAGAGATCATCTACTTCTTAAGTATGGATATCATATATTTCCTAATCGCTGGATTGATCAATTCGCAGACTGGCGGTGAATCCATATTTAATTACTGGACTTTTTGGCTTTGAGCCTAAGATTTTGATTCACCTTTCATGGACCCCTTGAAAGGTTGTCCCCAAACGGTTCAGGGATCCTAATTTGAGAATTCTGCTTTACTGACTTGTTTTGTCGTTATCAAAAAGTTTCATCAAAATGTATATTTTTGGCATTTTCAAAATTTTAATTTTAGCAGTTTTGACATTTGATCCCCCAAATGATCCCCCAATTTGTCAAAACTATAGAGATAGAAGTCGGTTGTCCCGATTCTTAGAACAGGATTCAAATTCAAATCTGTGAGCAGCGATCTGTTCATATATTTACTAATTTCACTTTGTGTTGAGTTACAGAACACACAATGCTCACAGAATTATTACCATGTTAGCTTCAAACACGCTTCTACTATGTGTAGATAAAATATAAATGCCCCAATTCTACGCATACAGAGAACGAATCTACCTAAGACACGCGCGAATCCGTTTTTATAAGCACATCAATGAAATAATTAAAACTGGAGTTGCCAATCTGAAATCCCACTCGTGATCCGAATTGTGTCAATCTCGTTTAGGATTTCTGTGATGTTTAGCAGTTGAAACCTTTCAAACTGTGTGGGCCTGGAGATCGGGCTGTCGTGCCAGAAATTGAACATAAAAAATAATATAGGAAGTATTTAACTTAGAACAGTGGTTCTCAAACTTTTTAAGACACGCCCCCCTTATAATGGTAAAAGATTTTGCGCCTCCTTAACGTCATATCACAAAACGCAACCAGGTTGCTAGCAAACCTAACGGGCATGGAAGGTTACGACTATGGATGAGAGATTTTTAAATGTGAAATTGAGACTAAATACAGAGCCACAATTATGAAATTGTTGGTAAATCAGAGACATTTTTTTCAGGTGAGCGCAGCTTCGCGCCCAACTTCTGATGCTTTCACGCCCCCAGTTGTAGAACCACTGTCTTCTGAATTATCATGGTGAAATATACTAAGAAATAGCTCAATCAAGTCCCTGCATTATTTCGATTTTTAGTACTCGTTTTATCAATATTTTTGAAAAGCTTCTTTAGACTCTAGCGGGCCGCACAAAACGGTGTTGTGGTCCGCATGCGGTCCGCGGGCCGTAGTTTGCACACCCCTGCCCTAGTCGCAGCGAAAGCTAACCTAAACCCGATACATTAACCAAGCCAATCACAACCCTAAACTCTAACTACAGCTACTCCGCAAATGTAATGTGCAAAGCGCTCTCACTCTCGAAAGTGGTACAGTGCCTGTTTCTCCGATTTCTTCACGCTGTGCGCTGCAGGATAAAATACCTAGATATAAAAATCGCCCCTAGGGGGCGCTGGCGACATGGTTAAGAACCACTGTTTTAGACGCACCACGGTAAATGTGCAGTGCATGTAGCCGTTCGGTAGTTGGTGTATTCGTATCCTGTTCCAACCCAGCAACCAGCACTGCCGCAAACAGGGTTTGCCAACTGCGGGAAGGCTCTTAGTGACAAATTTATCGTAAAATAGTTTCAAACTGACTGAAAGAGTACTAAATTATCTTTATATTCAATGTGACCGTGAGGAGAAATGACTTTCAACCGAACAATTAAGCTTAAACTAGGCTGCAGAAGGAAGATCCTACTGGTGGAATTGATTTTACTCGCCGTAGCGTTGTTGAGTTAAATTAAAACATGTAAAAGTCCACAATTCTTAAACACAACAGCTCGGAGACGAAGCTTGCTTAGTGGCATCACGAATTATATGTACGCTTTAACAAAGTAGTCTTGGCCTGGATTCACATGTCCAAGAAAGGGAGAGCATGTCTCTAGAAGCCTAACTCGTGAATGATAGTTGGCATTTCAAACCGTTTTTTGCCAAGGACCGCGGGTACAACGACCTACGACTCAATATTTCGATATACGATAATGCAAAATAACGATTGATAGGACGTACGACACGTATGGGCCTACTGTAATTAGGCTACATATATCTCTAATTCCAACTTCAAATACTTCCTCAGTTGCGCGACTAAACAGCCTTTGATGTCGAGCTAATGGGCTGTTAGCAATTTTTCATTGTGAGAAATTCGAAAGTGCCAACATAATGCCAACGTGCCTAGCTAAAATTTCCGAAGGCAACCAACATACAAATTAGCCAAAATTCGAAATTTGGCCCACAAATGCGTCTATTGCCAACACTGGCCGAAAAGTCCGCATGCAGATGTACGCATGACTGGTTTTGCCACCAGGAGGTACGAAGCTATTATCGATCCACACCAGGTCACAAATGATAGTTATGAGCATTCATTTCGTTCACCAGCGACCCAAGGACGATGCATCATAATACTTTTGAATAAAACTTGCGGAGCAAGGCATCAAACTATGGAAGGGCAGATCTCCTACAACGCAAACTAGTGTTCAATATTCCAGGAACAACAATGTTGTTAAAATTAACTTACTGATTAAAATCTATGCGATCGCCTGCCCAAGCGATGTCGAGACATCTACCAATGCCACCCACCGCACCTGCAGCTCCAAAAAGCACGACTAAAAGCATTATCGTGAGGAGAATGCCCTGGATAACATCAGTCCAGATCACAGCTTTCAATCCACCCTGGAAATGATAACGATTGATATCAGATTTTGTTTTTCGTTCCGCACCGAAATTGGGCTGGGGGTGCCTGCTCTATTTTCTACCAGTGGTAAATTCATTAAATGAGAAAATCATGACGTTCTTGTAGGAATGGAGCGAATGCTAGGTTGGGGTTTGGTATGTAAATCGAGAGAATTCAAACTTTCAAGTTCGCAAACGTTCATGAATTCTTATAATAACTATAATTAATCGTATAACGATGACATCAAAAAAAAGAATTCAACATAAAACGGAGAGGTGGAATTTTGAGTCATAAATTATACTTATTTTGAGCTTTGAGCTTGGGAATAATGAAATGACTCGCTTCCGTCACCGCTAACGGTTTTTCATCGACGTACATGCCCTCGCAGTGGCAGAGTTATATATCTGTGACGAGACTGAAATGGTGCATTTGAAAATAGATCTTGGGTCCTGCTGATGATCCGAGAACCCTTACCATGGAATCTATCAACGCCGTTCTTAAAATGGGTGCACTGTGATCAATACACAGAAGAAATTTCAGAAAGTTACCAGATGAAAATAAAAATGAATTGAGTTCTACGAACCACGGTGGTTCAGTTACGGTAAATATAGGTTAGAACGGTAATAGCACTAGGCTCGAACTTTTAAATTTGAGGGTAGCCTACATACATATTGCCCGTGAATCGACATTGTGACTTCTAAATACCTCGTTACAGCGATAGCATATTACAGGCAATTATTACACAAACAGTTTTCGTGTGTAGGCATGTCTCAGTTGGTGCATGATTAGTTAATGCAACTATTTTGCTTGATTTGGCTATTGTATCATTGGCCCCCCTATGAATTTTACAAATGAATCGAAAAAAATTCCACCGAAGGAAGGTATTGAATAAAAGAATACGTGCCTCGTGCCATTATATAGCTTGATACAAGCGCTACACCTCACATTAAAAATGATTGCTAGTTAGTTGGTGTTGAAGGTGACAGGTTAAGAAAAATGTATACGTCGATCGAAATTTACTTTGTACTCGCAAAAACAGAAAACATCTGTCAGAGACCCCACAACTCGCCCACGTTGCAGTTGCAATTGTAGACAAATTCACCGAGTGTAATGATGGAATTATCATGGATAATTTTTCAAGTATTTTCGGTCCCAGTGACCCATTGGTACCACATCTCCCCTACACGATTAGTTGTGTACATAGTTGCGTGGAATGGGCAGTGTGTCGACGCGAGACGTCATAAATCGGTGTCCAAACGCACCATAATGTTATCAAGACAATTATCCATGTGCGATTACGTACCAGAGTTGTGTAAAGAGTGCAGACGATACCAATGGATAGAACCGCAGCGATCTCCGAAAAATCTGAAACTGCGGATGCGTAAAGATGCATTAAACGATTTCATCGGAATATTTATTCCATTTTGATAATACCTGCGCTCAAAGCGATAGCGGGGGCGTAGATCATGACCCCATTATAAGCTATGGTTTGTAAAATGTATATGATAGTCGCCACATAGCGAGCATACTTTCCAAATCTGACTCCGTAGTACTGAAAAAATTGATATTATTGATATCTTTAAGTCCAGCGGTATTTTAAAAAACACTCTACATTTGAGTAAACATTTGCCTTTGACGCAGTCTATAAATTATTTATTATTCGCTATTTTGTTGCAGTTTTTCGGAATGAACTCGAACGAATTTGAGACCGTTATGGGCTGAGTTCAAAAAGCGTGATCCTTCACACGCCATACTAAAGAACCATGTGTGGGCATTAGCGTTAGTATATACGCGAATAACGTTCCAGTAATATAAAATACAGTGTATATTGGACCTTGCTCAGTAGGACTTATCCGTGGTTCGAACAAACTGGACTTTGCTGAGCCAGATCCAAGGGTTCGTCGGAGGTCAAAACTCAAGACACATACCCGACTCATATGGCCTACTGCAGAAATCACACTTATTTGCAGTATATATTCAGGAATGAAGATAAAGTTTTAATTTTTTTTTCTTTTAACATTTTATTGATGAACAGTTCATTTTATGCACAAGTGTTCTTAGATGTGTTCCGTAGTGGATTTCTATATTAGCGACTCATGGAAAATTTCGGGTTAGCTGATGGCTTGCTGCTTAGCGTACGTAATTCGCCAGGGAAGTAGGACCCACTGCCCTGGTAAGAATTTATCTAGCTTACAGCCGGTAAATTTCGTAACTGACATCGAAACCGAAATATTAAGGGAGACTAAGAAACAACCATGCAAAGCGAAAATGTGCTCGACAATGAATGTACCGTAACGTAACAAACAGTCTAAAACAGTATGGTCAATGGCTCGTCAGTCAAATCATACGAACCTCATTGGCGCTTGACAAGTCATTATTATAGTAGAGAGGCAAGAAAACTTCAGCTCCTATTACGTTTGCGATTAGAATTCCCAGGATGAACCTATGAATGTGTATATAAGATGATGTGAGCGTCCAAATGATTCCGGTTTGTAGAAAGACGAGCATAGGATATCTCAATGCTAACTCTAACACAAATCGATTTTTAACTTCCTGTCGACGCCACTGTCAAGGGTTGTCACCAAGTCACAAGGTTCTGAGTAACAAGTCAATCTCACAGGGTTGTAATGACACGAGTCATGACTAGACTCGAGATCGACTCGAGTCATTATTTTCTGACGATTCAACTTGACTCGACTCATTTTCTCAGAATACGGAAATGACTCAACTCGACTCGAGTCAATCTGTGTGTGGACTCGACTTGGACTCGAGTCATTGCGCATGACTCGTACCAAGTCATATTACTCGAGACTCAAACAGCCAATACCGACATTTCCTTGGAACTCCGAATACTAGTAAAGTAACTACATTATTGGAATTTCAGCTATTGATAATGGTATTTGAAAATGCGACCAGAAACTGCTAAAAGCGAGGAGAAAATTAGTATATTATAAATGCGAAATATTCGATATCACCAAACGGAGTTATAAAAAGTGAGTTTAACAAGACTTAACCGGAAACTGAGCAGTCAACACATTGACTTGGACTCGGACTCGAGTCATATTACCATGACTCGGACTCGACCCTCTGCTCGCTGACTTGGACTCGGTCTTGACTCGCTGGTGAATTGAAAATGTCTCGACTTGACTCGAGTCAAAACTATAAAAGTGAGATTGACTTGTGACTCGGAGCCTTGTGACTTGGTTACAACCCTGCAATCTCGCTTTTATAGTATTGATTGACTCGAATGAAGTCGGGTCATTTTGAATTCACCACCGTGTCAAGTCCAAGTCCGAGCTAGCTAGTAGTGGATCGAGTCCGAGTCATAATGTTTTGACTCGAGTCCGAGTCCAAGTCATTATGTTAACTGTTTTCAGTTCAATCCGGTTCAATCCACCGTTTTCAACTCAGCTCGAGTGATATAGAATGGCTCGCATTCATAATATAGTAATTTTTCTCACTCTTAACAGTTTAGGGCCCTATTTTCCAAGGATCAAGATTGATAGACAAAATACCAATAAT
Organism: Botryllus schlosseri; assembly: GCA_000444245.1. Classification (NCBI taxonomy): domain Eukaryota; kingdom Metazoa; phylum Chordata; class Ascidiacea; order Stolidobranchia; family Styelidae; genus Botryllus; species Botryllus schlosseri. The sequence goes on from ATSW01006090.1 coordinate 8,717, forward strand.
GTGGTAACTTTACTATTCTTCGAAGTTACAATGAAATGTCTGTCTTTGCTATCCTATAGTCTCAAGTCATATGGTTTGGTTCGAGTCATGCACAACGACTCGAGTACAAGTCGAGTCGATACAAAAATTGTATCGAGACAAGTCATTTTACAGATTTGAAACATGACTCGAGTCAAGTCGAGTCAACAAAACATCGCGACTCCAGTCGAGTCAGGGCTCGAGTCATTACAACCCTGCCTCTGTCAGTATCAAATATAGCGGAGGTATAGAAGACATTATACTGAATGCAAAGAACCGAAATGTCGTATCATGAAATTTTAAAAATTAGTTGGTAAAATTCTAATAGATCTCGGAAGGAATAACATTATTGGACACATATTCAATGTGATGTTGAATCAAGCATAACTCAGCATGACTCAGTCACAGGTTTGATTTATGCTATCAATATTGATTGCATGCTTCCACGCAGAGAGCGTACGATGCATCTTCATCTAGATATATTTTCAAAACCAAATAAGTACCAAACTCGAAAGACTAGTATAGTATTCGAGTTTGGATACATACCACCCGAAATAACATGAGACTATCGATGAATATTGGAGACTACATTTATTGATATAACATCATCCCCACCACATGTAACTGGATCCCATGTACATGATCTCCGATGGAATACCAATCACAGTTGCGCCGGAAAGAAATGACAGACTACACGATATAGATGATGCCCACCACGCGATTTTTCTGCGAAAAATATATTTCGTAAGTTTGGAAAGTCTGGAAGATATATTTTCGATTTCTATTCTACAGCAGCAACATTGCGAATTACTAGTAACATGCGACGACACTGTTGAATAATTATTTATAATATGGACATCGAAGAAGTTATATTGGAAATATTCCATATACGGTGAATGCGTCTATACCTGTCGCCGAGTAGATAATTTTTCGATTCTTTTTTCTTTCTATCCCGATAAGCAAAGAATATTCCAACCGTTGCGGATACCCCCAACAAGACTCCAAATACGGCGTAGTCAGCAGTACTCAATGTGACTATATCGTTACTTTCAGACATTTTGGATAGCTACATGTAATAATCTAAGATAGATACAGGCAGAATCATAAATAACAAATCAATAAGTGAGACGAAATGAACGAGCGTTAGCGAGTATAGTCTCCTTATACAGGGAATATAAAGTCAGGATCGAGACAGCACTTGATCAGTCCCCCCTAAATGTTGGTCTTGGGCGCCCATAGAGTTGGCTAGTCAAAAGCGCGACTTCATTTTCATGGGTCGTCATCGTGTATGTGTTTTATAGTTTTTATACGACCCTGGATAAAGTACGCCTACTTTATCCGCGCTCGGTCACAACTTCAACTAACGTATGGGTACGTCCTCTTAGCAACAGAGCTTCCGTGTCGACGAAAGATACATACCGTTTGACAATGCCGAACGAAGTAGGCGACCGTGTATATAGAAACTGCGGTCATGCAGCGAACTTACTGGCAGAAGTTATACAACTACATCAGAGCGCGGCACGACCGAACGACGATAAGCAAGTCCCATCTATAGTAGAAATCCCATAAGCATTATGTGAATAACTAAAGACCACGTGTGGGTTTGCAAAGGTATGTTTTGTATAGGTCCGATATGAGACCTGAAAATTCCAATTACTCTCGGTGTCCAAGCATACAAGTAGGAACAACAGAGGTTTTGTTAATTAGACATTTCGGTCTAAGCGCTAGCTACCCTGAATATATTCAAGAATCTCCCTACAAAAAGTATTTATGAAATGCTGCGCAAACTAATTTTAGTTTCAAGCCCTTAGGTTAAAACCGCATGGCCCTTTGAGGAATGGAATGGTAATAACTCAAACATTGGCATAAAATAAAGTTTCCATACAAGCTCAAAGTTGTGATCTCTGAAGACACATAAATGCTGGCCATAACTGGAAAGAAGAATTCATTCCTTTGCAAATAGAGTGGGAGTGGTGAAATCAAAGGTTTTAGAGTCGGAAATATATCATGCCATTGCAACGAAGAAATTCTCCTCATTATTCGCATTTAGATATAATGATAGTATTCACATTTCAAACGATCAATTCAATCAATTCAGTCTAGTAGCTGGTTCCTATACTCACATATCACGAACGAAAGTCGAAGCGAGTTTCACCATTACGTGGCGACATAAAAAAATATAACATCAACGCAAGAGAATTTGTTTTTTTGTTTATTTTTTCGTTTAGTTCCGTTTAGTTTTCCGAATTCGAAGTCCAGATGGTCATTTTCTGGAAATTAAACTATCCTCCTTTGAGTGATCCAGCATTATACGTTAAAACATTCATCAGCTTGTCTGCGTGTATGATAACGAACCGAACTCTCCTCCGCAAGAACACGCGCTTTACAATTCATTTTCAACGTCTTACTCGCATGTTTCCTCGCTGGTCAACACCCAATAAAGTCTCTGTGATTCCCAACAATTCATTTGGTATAAATGGACATGACCAATCCAGTCTATGTTTTGTAATGAATCAAGCACGCGACTCAACAAAAGATCAACCCAGCCTATTCAAATAAACTGTTTGGTGAATGTGCTTCCATTTGCTACTGTTTTTGTACCGTTATGTTGACTCAAAGTTAATAGCTCTCACCATAAAATTGGGCATGGTGCCAAGTACAGTTTGAACTGCACAACGCTACTTTCAGGTCACAAAAGCTCGTTTGTGTTCGTAAGATTCCGATTCACCGGTTCGTCTCCGAGGCCATTCCGAGAGTTTTATTCTCGGAAATAGCCTAAGCGACCGTGATTGTGATTCTGGCTCAATATTCCAATAATCCACACGCATAAACTCGACTGAACCCGGACGGCCATTATAGCTATCCATGTTCTTGATTGGTAAGTAGCGTTCTGGTATCGCCGTTAAAATGTAGGTGTGTAGCGGCCGCAACGTTTTGTTACCCAAATACTGCAATGGAGAAGTCGATCAACATTTAGATATTCGGAATCAATGCGAGAATAAAATTCGATTATTAAACAGTGATTATAAATTTTAAGCTATTTACGATGAGTTGCGCTATAACGGGTCACAGGTGAGGTTTGGCCCGTCTGTGCCTCACCCGTGCATTGCCTATCATTTTGCGTTTTATTTTCGAACAATAATTGCTTGATTTTGGGAATAAAAATGTTCAAAATCTATACTATGTCTATTTCAATCTGCTGAAGATTTGAATTGATGATATAGGTAATCAAATGCGTGGATAAATCTCATCCGTAAAACCACAGTATTACAGATACTCACGAATAACAAATTTGAAATGCACTTCTTACTGGGTTACGGCCTAATAAGAGCGGTAACAACCGCATCCCGAATTCCCATTTGAGGGGGAGTTCGAACGGCGAACAAAATTATTTTATAAATAAACATAAGGTATAGAGTATTTTGGGTAGAATTGTTTTACTTGAAAATTTTCTTCGCGACGTGGTGTAGTAGAATATGAAAGGCCCGACGGGAAAATGTCTAACTGCTGGTTTGAAGTGATGTGGCTAAAATTGATTTCTGTACTGTCATATTTACAAATTGTGAAACGATCCTATGTTCCAATCCGAAATTCCCATCTCGAATATGAAAATATGCTAACGCGATCCCATGTGATGCATCTAGAATATATTCCAGATATAGATTGTGTGAATCAAGAGGAACCCTACACCTTTGGATGATAAATATTGATATTTCCACTGCATCAGTATTTTTTGACTTGGGAGGTTGTGATGATTTGCAAAGTGTGACATGTATATTACTCACTCCGATTGACAACTTATCATAGTGGTATTTTTGGAAAAAAAGAAGCAGAGGAGTGTAGTTTACCTATAGGCCTCTGAATAGCCACCTCATTAAAGGTAAACCCATCAGTAATTAGTCATTTTAATCATAGAATAGGTAAATATCGAGCGTCAGTGGTCAGCGAGTTCCTAGAATGGTGCTGTGAATTGTATTTGTCAATGTATATAGGCTACTATAAAACGATATTTGTTTTCAACGGGGGATTTTAGCATTCCTGTAAGCCTATTCACTGCAAACCGCATACTGGATACCGCATGCAGGCCTACTGCCCTTGTCAATTGAGCACTTGTAGATGAAAGATAAACTAAGGCCAACACATCCATTTACATCAGGTGAGGCTCATGGTTTGTGCGGCAACGTCATCTTTAGAGTCAGCTTTTCAAGTAGGTAAACCCGGCCTAAAGTTTAGCTGATTCAGTTAGCGACTTTGTACTGATCAGTGATCACATTAGCACGCTACTTATGTCTACAATTCAAGGTTGGTATGGATGGAAAATACGTATCAGATTGGCTACATCAGTAAGGGAATGAATGTATTTGTTCTGCACTACCTGTCGACTGTCGTAACTCCGCGATGCATAGGCTTAGACTGATTCAAATGTTTGCTAATATAAGCTTGTTTTGATACATTAAAAGAGACAGGGTGTATCCTTAGGCTATTCGAAGAATCGAACTGTTTAACGTGCTAAGTAGATAGTGCTTATATCATGTTAATTCTGCTAATTGCGGTAACTGAAATTGAACTTTTAGAAGTATAGCCTACATTCAGGGGTGGTCAAAGTCTTCAACGTTTCTACTCAAGTAGAAGTAGAAGCTGCACCGTATATTTCTCGTCAATTACTATAGTTGAACAGCTTCTTTGAGGTACAGAACTTCAATATACAATTGAATAGTATATATATAATATGAATAATATTGATATACTATTCAATTACTATAGTAGAAGTAGAAATTTCCTAGACATTTAAAAATACCATTTGTTTTGGATGCAACACTATATGTGACCCTTGCACTCTTTGTTGAACATTTGTTCGATCCAAGCGGCTGAGCAACTTAATAGAATCTTTTTAAATTTTGTCAATTGGGAAGCAGCGTTTGGTTATATTTGCATTAATTTCACAAGTGCTGTTGTCACTTACAAAAACAGACAATGTATTTACTCTTTCGCAGTATCATGATATAATTTCATTCCATAATATCGTTACTAATAACAGTGATTTTGGTACATTCAAATCCTATTTAATTTATTAATAGCAATTTCAAGTTAACTTTGAAAGCACTTGTTTTCATATTAAAGAAGTCGGAGTCGGAGTCAAGAGCAATTTTTTTTTCACAATTTCATTTACTGTACCTGGCTACAGGAGAGGCGTTGCCTCACTTGTCTCCCCCGAGAGCACGTCACTGTCTGCATTAGAGTTGGCCTATTTGACTCGTTGCTCGTCATTCGAATGGATGTGAAAGCTAAAATGAGTAATCTGGTAAATAAATTAATCTCCCTCCACTGTATTTATAGTGTAGCCAAATTTAGCAATACCCCGACATGACAGCAACAGCGCTACAAAACCCATATCGACGTAGCGTTCTGTAGAAACTTTTCATAATTTTCCACAGGAATGATAAAGTTATGAATTTAATATCAAATATGAAGGAAAGTGATTTTCTGACTGTTCTCTCCAATAAAGTCAACGGCGCATCGACAAATACGAGAAAGAATTTATAATGTGCAGTATATTCGTTTTCTTGTTAAATGCGACCTCGTATAAAAATTGAAGTGAGAAAGATGGCACGTCACAACCGTTCTACAAATAGGAGAGAACTGTCACACTTTCTTTCTCGAAAGCCTGATTGTCTTTGCAGTAGTCTCCGTCTTCCATTGTGCTGATCGACTTGATGCTATTAGTTTCCGCCGTCTCATCAATGTTTGAGCTTTTGGCGTCATACTAAATAATGTAAGTATGCAATTCATCACTTCCGAATTACACAATTGGTAAATTAGTAAACCTGAGAGCGATGGATTGTAAGGTATATTATTTATCTTCATTTAGGTAGTAAATATATAAATGTTTACTTCTTTTCTCTCTCCCATCTTGGGAATTATGTATTGCCGGAAGCTCTTCGGCAGCCATCGCAGCGTTGGGTGTTCGAAAGGTAAGTAGATCAAATCCGGACTGACATTGTATCGACTTTGCAGACCTCCTATCAAATATGAAAAGAATCTCAGCGATTATTTATCTAAACAATTTAGGGTATGGCTTTGTATTGCTTTTGCTCCATTAATTTCAATGATCACCCAGTCCAATGTTAATGCTAGCATTTTTCATGTGATCTGAATTTTATTTAATTGATGTATTCTCCACCGCTAACACATATTTTATTACAACACTGGTAATTTTATTGCAGGGTGACTAAACCAGTTGACCCCAACCGGATCATATCGTCCACACCCTCTCCTATACATCCTAAAGTTCCTTTTGTTATTATTTTCATGCTTCAATTATACTCTTTTCGTTAAGATAAATCAATGCAAATATCTGTCAATGTTTTATGGGGGCACTCATGAGAAAAAAGGTTCAATATCATAAAGCCTACCTTGTGTTCCTAACATCAAAACATTGCCTATTTTCTTCCTCGACCTATCAGTTCACCTTCGGCGACTAATATTGTGAAGTTATGTTATTTGGCCGAGCGATTGGTACAGTATTTTCGTACTAAGCAGGCAAAGTCAGAATATATGTGGATATGAGCATTCACTTACCAGTAGCTGCGCTAACAATCATTCCAATAATAATGCAAACCATCATTCCAAGCGGTGAATAATATCCAAAAGAAATTGCGTAAAAATCTGCGATGAGAGGCCTTTCTTCTTAAGACGAATTTGATGTGGTAAGTTCGAGTACGGATGAGTATGAATTCGACGAAGTGGAAGCGCTATAGTCAATCGTTGTTGCAGAAATATTACTGGTGACGTTGCTATCTGATATGCAACCGTCGATATTTGTGTCTTTAATATTCAAGAACCTCAAAGGAGGCGGATATATCCATGCACCGACAAACAGCCATATGTTGAATGTAAGGGCTGCGACCATTCCAGAAATAGCACCCTAAAATAATGATGTGTGGTTGCGATTAATATGATCTTGGGTATATTGGAATTGAAGGGATGATATCTGGTGGGTATATGCTAATGTCACCACACCAGTTAGTGGGTTTCACGTCCCGATTATGCCTATCGTCCAGGTTTCGTAGGTGTATATGCTCTTCATGGTCAAATGACCGTGCGCACTAGGTGTCTTTTAACCCAAAGAAGAAAATCGAATCTCGAGCAAAGTTCGCTGCAAGTCATAAATGAAAGCGGACGTATGCGAATGTGAGAGAGAATGAAAACCCGTCTGTGCAATTACGAAAGCTATGAACTTTCTTACAATGAAATCCATGCCGCGTTAAATATGCGCGTTCTGAGCTGTAGGCACTAGCAATAATACTTTATTAACTACAACAGTGGTTCTCAACCGGGGATCCACGGATCCCCTGGGGCCCGCGAAGCATTATCAGGGCTCTGCGTAACCTTTAAAATTGCGAAATGACTGAAACCTTAATTTGTACGTTTTTTAAACTATAGGGTAATCATGAGTCAGTTTCGTTTCATGACTCCTTAAACTTCAGGAGTCACATCAACACTATATGGTCGTCTGGGATGAATTATCCTATACTCTGCCAAATCATTTCAATTGGCAAATTGCCAATAGCCTAGCCCCACCCTGCTGATACAAACCTATCGCTGTTTAGAAATGTTTTGTTTGGGGTTTGTGGAAAAAATAAAAAGTTGCAAAACATTTTAGATTTGACGTTGTCAGTCACAACAAATTAGTGAACATTACTGTGAAATAAAATTAATGAAGTCTTTTCCCAATCTGCACAAATGTATATAGGGATTGAAATCTCGTCGCGGATCCATTTTCTTCTGTGATAGACATAACCATACTATTCCAGAATAACCATAAGGTGAGCTGGTAGCTGAAAATGACTATGGTTGACGTGAAATGTTCAGTAATAAATCTGTCTCTCAATTTTAGTGCTGTGTAGTCGCTACTGTGTATGTTGCGATCCTAGCCAAAGGTGTCGTGGGATGCTTTAAGCGCTAGTATTACATTCGCTCCCCACTTATCTCTGTGAAAATGGATTATCGGCTTCGTCAGCCGGTTAGCGGAATATCTTTTTTGGTAAATATACAACAACAACAACAACAATCTCAAATCAATTTTCAAGACACGACCACGAACTTCAAGAAATTCAGCTGCAGAATTCGCTTTGAAAAATAGTCCCAATTTCTACTTATAGTATTCTATTTTCAAGAAAAGTCATTTTGTTGCCGTTTATCATTAGTACAAGGCAGATGACGATTTTTGGGCGTCTGTGGGGGGCGTAACAGTCCAAAAGAGCCCAAACATACTAAACTAAAAGACGCACACGATTCGAAATTGGTATTTCGTCACTGGCAAAGAATTTTTCTCTGTGGGATGGCATTTATCCTATGAGGTTCAGATTGATGGGACATCTGTTCGTGCGTTGTGTCCCTAATGGCTGACGCCGAATGCCGATTTCTATAAAATGCGTATATGTTTATTTGAGTACGGTACCCATATCACGGCATTTAGCTACATTAAATCGCGAACGCGAACAAAATTTGAAAAATATATATAAATTCTCGAAAAATTACTTTATGATTTAAGTACATTCAAGAGATAATTTCGGACCCCCGTCGATCTCGACCCCCCTCCAATCGAGGCTATGGGGTGCGGCAGTTACGGTCCTGTCTGTATACTATATGACGCTTGCGTGATTACTAATATTCTACTAAGACAATAAACATACCTTTTCATTCGCAAAAGGGAATAGTGCTCCCATTACCACTGGGCCAAGAAGTGCTCCTGCACACACTCCCAGTAAACTTAGAGCGGCTTGAATAACACTTCCGAGAACTGAAGACAGGAAAGCGAATCCAATGCAAAGTCCACCATAGAACAGTGTCATTCCTTTTAAACACATGCATTCAGGATAAATTTTATTCTGAAGGTATATTTGAGTACTGTAATATCTATTCACCCCTTGAGACCCAAAGTGGAGTTTTCTCATTCCAATTCACGAAAGGTTTGATGATGTCTCCTACCGTTACACTGCTCATTCCATTAATGGCACTGGAAACTGTACTGCAAAATGACATTCACGACGACGATTAGTCCAGCGCAAGGGATGCTATCCACCAGGGGCGTGAAACCTACGGTCCGTGGGTCTAAATTTTGTATAAAACATTTTCGTGCGGAATCTCTATATGCACATAAAGTGATTTTAGTTTTTTTTTAATTAGTCCATTCCAGCGTAGCCCAAACGTACCAGTCTACAAGCTCAATCAGAAACCTTTTATACGGAACAGTTGCACACCGAGTTTTGGTTTTAACAGTAAATATATACCGGTCTTTACCATTACCTCAATGCTCCGGCGAACACACCAGCGATAAATAGACCGGCCACTCCAGGGTATCCTGCGAACACTCTCACGACCATGAGAGGAAGGACCTGATCTGCAGCGGAAATAGTTTTTGTCGCCAACGGGTCACAATCTGCGAAGTACGCGTACGTGACGTATCCGAGAAATCTCATGCAGAATCCGGTTTGGATGAGCGTTATTGGAATCGTTCCGTATATTGCCCTGTATTAAGTTAGTCTATTATTGATAGAATAACCGTCCCACAGTATAAATGTACGCAATATGAATTATGAAAAGTTGTACTAAAACATGATTGAGGACTGTAATCTAGCGTTTTCTTATCGAAGTACGACTGTTTAATGTTACAGATGCCATTATAAGAGTAGGCTATTTCGTAGCAAACCAAAACTGCATTTCGAGATCTACATTTTCTAGTATCGAACGATAGTAACATAAGAATACTTTACCTCTCCATCATTCAAGGTAAAAGTCATTAATGGGCGATGACAAGTAGGCCTATATGCCAGACTACAACTGATAAGACACGCCATTTTGTTAGAGCTGCAACAATAATAATTGAGCAACCATCGGTCGTATGCACTTTTTTACAACGGAACTATATATGCAGGCTCAAACCTCAAATAATGTAGGCTATCCTACAAATCCCGAAAACTTAATGTTCTTGATTTTGTAATCATACAGGATATAATTACATTTTTCCTTCTCTTATCGAACGGCAGCATAAAAATCGTTGGACGATCGCTTGGTTGGTTGATGTGATGCTCGACCACGTGATGCCTAATCCAAACACGGTAGACCAGAACGTTATGCGATATCGCGGATCGACCTCGAAGCTGAAACAATTCAATACATTATCTTGGTTTGCAGAGAAAGATTCCTCACAAGAATGTAATATTCCCTTATTTACACGATTATGAAGTTATCCAGCCTTCTTCAATGCTTTCAAATCCATGAGGAGCGTTACGATAGCATATGTCATGATAGCGACTCAACTTACTGATTAAAATCTATGCGATCCCCTGCCCAAGCGATGTCGAGACATCTCCCAATGCCACCGACCGCACCTGCTGCTCCGAAAATCACAACGAAAAGCATTATCGTGAGAAGAAGGCCCTGGATAACATCCGTCCAGATCACAGCTTTTAATCCCTCCTGGAAATAAAAAGGCAATATACCAGATGCCGTTAATACGAGATCGGGTTTTCATTCCGTACTGAAATACCCCTGGAGTGTTCTCTTCCATTCGAGCGTGAAGGGAGCGCTGGCCGCAAAATGGGTGATAGGGTAGGGGGGATATGAATTGAAGCATGCATCAATCATCTAGAAGAAGAACTGCACATGGACGTACTAATTCGATTTCAGGATATATTCTAATTTGCATGTACTGACTGGAGAACCAATCCATTCCCGGAGCCTAGAGTCGTGTCATATTTTTCAAATCGCGTATACTGTAAAAGTGTACTTTCAGTACCTTGAGAAAGCCCTCAACAGAAAGCGACATGACATATCGGAGCGATGGATATTTGAGATCGCTCATAGAAAAACTGAAACCCAATGTCATGAGAATGGTGACAATGCCAACCTCATCCGTCTCATAACTAGCAATAAATGCAGAACAACATTCTCTTATTAATTAATTAGTTGCGGGAAGGGTGGGAGCGCGGGTACTTCATTCGTTTTTGCTGGCAAAAAGTTAAAAAAAAGTATTGGAAACACGGATAAGCATATATGAATATACGAGAATGTATTTGCTTGGAATCACCATTGTGTGTTCATGCGACGTCATGGGTTGAGGTTTAAGTTATTATTCACAGATAACATTTTATAAAACTTCATGTTCATATCCACCGGGACAATTTAGGTGTGGGCAGCATCTCCAATATCTACAATGACCCTAACAGCCCTATCAGGTGCATTATGCATAAGCGATTACGTACCAGAGTTGTGTAAAGAGTGCAGACAATACCAATGGACAGAACTGCGGCGATCTCCGAAAAGTCTGAAACTGTGTATGGGAAATGATGCATTAGAGAATTTCCTCAGAATCGTTATTACATTTAGATATTACCTGCGCTCAACGCGATAGCGGGGGCATAGATCATGACTCCATTATAAGCTATGGTTTGCAAAATGTATATGATAGTCGCCACATAGCGAGCATACTTTCCGAATCGGACTCCATAGTACTGAAATAATCGATATCAAAGAAATCGTAAAGTTCGTGTGCAATTCAAAAAAGCACTCTAAATGAGTGAAGTAAACATTTTCTTTGACGTAGGCGTCAAACCTTTAATATTTCTCCCTTCTGATGTAGTTTCTCGAACAAAATTACGATTTTCATGAGATGAGCTCAGAAAGTGTGACTCATTACATTGTCTTTGAGAGAATAGCGTGAATAGCGGTCCAGTATAATATATACCTAAAAGTAGCCCACATAGTATACAGCTAACTAGCTAGAGTCTGTAAGTGAAAAGCAGCCAAATCTCGTGACTGATATCGAACCTCAAATATTAGGGATGACTATGAAAACATATAAACCCACCAGATATACTAGAAAATAATTGCACCATGTCCAAACAAACAACCTATAAATCTCAATGATCGACCATCTCTTTAGAATATTAATACGAACCTCATTGGCGCTGGACAAGCCATTCTTATAGTAGAGTGGCAGAAATACTTCAGCTCCAACGACGTTTGCCATTAAAACTCCCAGGATAAACCTATGAATGTGTGTGTATTAGGGATGGTGCGAACCATACGAACGATTGCAGTCGCGTGAACAGGCACGGACATTGAGACTGTTCAAAAGTAACATTTTTTCCGAATTCTGGGGTTTCACTGATTAAATTGTTAGGTTGCCTAAAACGCTGCACAACAAATTGGGCGCAATTCCAACAAGTAGCAGCGGCCGCAGAGCCTATTTTAAATTTTACTGTCAACCCCGTGAAATTGTTCAGTTGCCTAGAGGAACGACGCATAACAATTACTGCTCACTTTCAACCAGTAGAAACGCAGTTATTGCAGTTGGAACTTGGGGATATGCAAATATAGCCTATGGACAATGAGTAATCCCCGAATTATTGATGAAAAACTCAGATAACATCGCTTCTACGAGTTGGAATTGCGTCAAATATGTATTGCATCGTTTTTGTAGATTACTCAACAAATTCATACGGTTGAGTGAAAAAGTTGAACTTTAGGTTGAAATTTCTTTCTTGAGGCATCAACCGATAGGAATTCAAAATTCAGGTAATTTTGACCAAAAATGCAAAGGTTACTTTAAAATTTGGAAATTTCACTTAAATAGTCACATTGTAAAACCTATATATCAAGGTTCTTTTGCGAGAGCGAGCCGCTGTAATATCAAGGTTTGTATAAGAATTAAAAAGTAGGCTAAACTTCTGTGATGTCCGTGACAGCTGATTGTCTTCGTAATATCAATAGCGATAATGTGCCTGCATACAGACTGCGAAATCCCACGTAATCCTATTTTCAAAAAAATTAATAAGCACGAAACTTGTGAGATTATAGGGCAGGGTTGGCTAACCTTTTTGGCCACAGGGCCACATGAGATTTACGAATCATTGCGCGGGCCACTTGAATCTTGATGAACATTTGCTAGTCGTCCTAAGGAGCGAACCGGATTAGAAAATGGTGAAAAGGAGACTTATATTAGTACGCATCAAAATCGAAAATAATTATGACATGAAGACTCTGTGTGCATCCATGTCCTAGCCGCGCGAGGCGCTAAATTTTTTCAAAGTAAATGAATGAATTTGGTCAAAAATAATATTACTTGCATGTATTGCGCGTCGCTTCTGTACACCGCTGGCCTAATTTTGCAAGGACAGGATTAATTGGCTCTTGGACATATCAATATCGAAGATTCCAACTAGCATGCGTCTATCATTTCGTGCATAGGTTTCATCGCTGACTATATTTCTGCGAGTGCAGACGCGAAGTCGCATGTTGGATGACACGTTCTCTCATACTTGCGAACATAGTTAGACTCATTTTTGTAAATTGTGCGTATTATTGATTTTCAGGAGAGGGCACCAATATTACAAGAAATAAATGATATAAATCTGCTACGAAATATTCTACTAGATGGTCATATACGACGATCGATCAAAATGTGGCTGGTCCGTGGCTACACCAATGCGTCGGAACTGATATTTTAGTCATCAATATTTCACATTTTGCGGTCAGGTTAATCGAATTTTCTGTTGGCGTTGCAACTTCACAATAACTTTCCTGGATGATATTTTTTTTTTGATAATATCTGAGTCGG
>ATSW01006092.1:0-11651 GCA_000444245.1 Botryllus schlosseri
CCAAGATTTTGCGAATTCAGTGATTCTACACCTAATTTAATTTGAAAAAAAAACGTGTAGCTATAATTCTAATTATAATCTAATTTGTAAACGCCTAAAATCATCTAGTTGCCAACTCTCATTACAGGTGCTATAGTCAATTTCACTTACGACGCATCGTTCTGATGAAGGTGATCGTTGACGAGTATTGATACAGCCGCCGAGCAAGTAATGACACTGTGCAGCGCAGCCATTATCCTGCGAAAACATACAAGGCAATCTCGGTATTCTGCAGACAGCTAAGTGCCAGATAACATGATTTTCTTGATCTTTTGCTGACATCAGATGCTTAGCTTCTGGGTGAATCGAATATATGATACGGTGGTTTATTTTGTTCCATTACCAATGAGTTTCTTTATGAAAGCCGAATGTACATTATCGCAGACACATCAGATACAGATCTGTTACAACATAATTTCGCTGCGTAATGTAAAGTGCTGTCATGTTCGTGACGACTTAAATTTCATGGATTTACATCTTTAACGACTGTTTTCAACCCAGTATGCAGGAACAGCTATGGAATCTCAAGCACTACTATGATTTCTTTGAGAACTATATCTTGTAGGGATGGTGTGAACCTCTGAAAGGTTCGGGTTCGTGTGAACGCGAACCTTTTTGAAAGGTTCTGTGTGAACGCGAACGTGAACCTCGTGACGTCATATTGCTAATTCCAACCCTACATTTCAGTGAAGTGATAGCATTGCAATACCTAGCGACGATTCGGGCCACATTATGCCACAATGCTGAAATACCTATTGATGTTTTAAACGTCTACAGATGTATCAACTGGGGCAATCAATTGATATAATCATACCAGAAAATTAATATCTTGCGTCGCTTTGCCACAATTCCGACGAGAGCTTGCAAGGGAATATAAGCTTACGCCTTAACGGTCAAGATCAGGCCTGACAATGTATTCTGCGTTCCGAGTATTGCTACGTTGATATTGAGCAGAGTGTAAAACGGGTTTCCCTACTTGCTACCGATGTTACCCCTTTAACAAGTTATACAGCAGTAGCCAACACCCCAATCCGCGGAGTTTGTTTTTATGATACAATAAACATGATAGGCCTACATCAGACAACGATATAATTTCATTGATTGCTTGGACAAGAGTCATTCGCTGACTACCTACATGTAGTGTTTCGCTCTTGATGTTGTGGGGTTGTGGGTCAGGCTCACAGCAGAGATGAGTCACTAAATATTCGCAAACGGAAAGCTGGATATTTCGAGCAAACAATTGTAACAAAGCAAGTAAAATGTTTGAGATTGTAAAGGTGCATGCTCGTTTAGTGTTGATTTCTATGCTGCCAGCGTCATGCATATACCAGACCCGCAGTTGAAATGCTATGATGAAGTGAAAATTGTAATATATGAAAAAGGTTCACAGTGCATAACCCACCAAGGTTCGTTTGTGAACGCGAACCTCTAAATATCTGAGGTTCACACACAGAACGCGAACGTGAACCTCGCGTTCACACCATCCCTAATATCTTGTCGATGTAATTTCATCCAATCCACTGCAATCCATCAATCCTTTCAGGTCAATTGGTAAAACGTGAGATGATCAATGTAACAACATCATGCGATGGTCTGTTCCATGTGGTTTTAGTCGAAGAGAGGCGGTTGCAGTCGTGCCACTATATTCAGGAGTGCATGAGATCATCATTTGACATGCTTTCCGTTGCCGTAATGCAACTTTTTGTCAACAAACATTACCGCCAGACTTGGACAATTAGATAATTCTACTTATCTGATGGGACTAATTTAAACGGAATGCCGGCAATCTGTTGTAATTTGTGAAATGTTACGGTGACCAACCATTTGCTGAGAACCAGAAAAGAGGACACTTTTTACAATATGATGTAGCGTTCTTCAATACGGGGGATTTGGAAATTTTACTGCTACTACTGATGTATTGACTTAAATAAAAATGGTCACTTTTCCGATTCCACTCCCAAATGACCCGCCCCACGTATTATAGGTAAATGTTGACCTTTTTTTAGTCAACCATGCCGTCCGAATCCAGATTTCATCTATATCATGGCATATGTTAGCTGGCTCTGTACGACAGCCTGGCTCTCAAATCCACGAAGGAGGACAAATTGCGAAAAATGATGACATTTGGTCGTCCTCGGGGGACATTTTAGATTCCTTGAAAAAGGAGGATATGGTAACCCTAGTGCAGGGGTCACCAACGTGGTGCCCGCGGGCCCCAGGTAGCCCGCGAGGACCAGATGAGTAGCCCGCAAGCCTGTTCTAAAAATAGATCGAATAGCAGCATTTACCAATATTCGTCAAATTATTACCATTGAGCTTCTATAAATATATAGGTTGATTGACTTGGCTATTCTTGTTTAAATCACACTAACACGTAACTTACAAATGACAACACATATATATAACACTTAAAATGATGATATCAAATATCCTCAAACTCAATTACAATTAGTGATATACCAAGATGTAATAGAATCACAAGACATCGAAGACGTAGAATACGGCGCAGTGCCCATACCGGCGACATGACGGAATGCCATCCACGGTCTTTTCGAAATGGTGGGGGGTTCCGTTATGGTAGCTCGACGTCCAGGACAATGCCAAAGTAGTAAACAACGTTACTATTCGGTAGCAGATAGCGGTGAAGTACTAGCAGATTTTCAATATCTGTATATCCATTACGTATTGTATCTTTTGACAAAGCTTGTCTCTCTTACACTCAACGCAGTTTAGTACCATGTTTCTAACTTTCAGTAATCGATGCTACTGTCAGGTATAATGAAATCTGTCTTGTCTGGATGCTAAACAGTTGGAGATTGAAATTGTTACACCGCAAAATGACCTCCACCTCAAAGCCCACAAGGCTGCAGCAAACTTTTGGTGCCTTGTTGACATGGAAAAGTACAGAGGTGTATGGGCAGCAGCTATGAAGGTTGCAAGCGTGTTTGGTTCAACTTATCGTTGTGAATCAGCCTGTGCCGACATGAACTTCATCAAAAACAAACACGGAGCATGTCTCACTAATGAACCTCTGGAACACTCACTCAGAGTTGCAGTGTCAAGTTACATACCAGAGTACAGCGCACTAGTTAATAGCATGCAATGCCAGGCCCCCCACTGACTGATATAGAAACAGATAACATGATGTCCACTGTCCAGTCTAATGTGTGACATGATTTATTTCAAAATTTGATCTGACTGTTGTTGTATAATTCATATAAACATGGTGCGAAGTAACTCGTGATTTCTTAAAAAGTCTTGGTGGCTAGCTAGTTGAAATGAGCGGAAATCCAGTCTGATACGGGTAAACGACGGGAGTAAACGGTAGCCCGTCGATTCAATCAGTACCCAAAAGTAGCCCTTGGTTGCAAAAAGGTTGGTGACCCCTGCCCTAGTGCATATGCTTCAATTCTAATTCTAGTCTAATTTTTGAGTTCTCTGAAAACGTAACAGGAAAACTGTATCGCGCGAAACGAGCCAAGCTTGGCGTAACAGACATCTGCCATCTCGTGCTTACGACAATGAACGCTGATTTGATACGAAATGAAATTGATTTTTGTCGTATTTCTTTCTATAATTTGGTATTTAATCGAATTTCCATTCAGTTTTTCTAACCTAATTTGAAAAGATCTGTGCAGCTATAATTCTAATTCTTATCAAATTTGGAAAAGGTGAAAGTTTTCTGGTTCTCCAGCTTAAAGTGACTCTTGGAGATACAGTACTTCAGTGTACTGTTGAATGATATTCGAATTTGTCCGACCATGGCCTACTAAAGTAGTAGTAGGCCATGGTCCGACTTATATAGCAGCACGAAGATGCATTACGGGATGTCTCCGTGCTTTTGTAACATGATGACGAAATAAGCCAGTGAGCCACTCACAATTCCACGACCCTTATCTTGCTGATGTCTCGCTGTGATTTAGAATATTGCCTCCATGATTTGAAGTCCACATATCTCATCAAGATCAGGAAACAAGACAGGTAAAGTAAGAGAGCGCCAGAAACCAGGAGAGCCACGCCTTCGTTTTCTGCGTAAATACTTTGGAGAGACATCGCTTGGATCTGTAAAAATATGCCAATTTCACGCTTTGCAACCGCGAGACTGAAACGGATTTTTTGTTACCTTTGAGATTTTCGCGGAATTACGCTGTCGATGATAGATGGTATAAATGGTTGTCAAAGGATAACCAATCGCTTTAATGTATTTAAAAGGCTATCAACTACAGATTATATGTATCTCACGGACCATCAACAAATAATAATCATACAATCGTCATTGTGTAGGAATATTATTTAATGCAGTGTGAATACAGTTCCGCCGTCGAAACCTTTGGGATGTCCATTAGGGTTGTTCAAAAATATAATTTTGTCGGATTCACCGTCCAAATTGTTAGGTTGTCTAAAAACAATGCACACCAAATTTGGTTCAATTCCAACCTGTAGAAGCCGAAACAGAGCCAATTAAAAGTTTTGAATTTATAGTAAAAATATTACAATTTTTTTTTTCAAATTTTACTGTCAACCCCATGAAATTGTTGAGTTGTCCACAAAAACGATGCAAACAAATTTGACGCAGTTCCAACCCGTAAGCGCAATTATTTGAGTTTTTCATCTATAATTCTGGGATTTCCCACCGTCAATGCTATTTTTGCGAATCCGAATTTTCAACTGCAATAACTTCGCTTCTACCGGCTGGAAATGACCAAAATTTTACGCATCGTTCTGTTAGGCCATTAATGGGCGTAAGTTACTCCGATTTCAGGGCATAGTTCGTTGATTGGGATAGAGAAATCGGATTGCTATGCATCGTTAACGTTATCGTTATAAGTTTAAAGAGATTCAAGGAGGTATTAGAGAACTTCAATATACAATTAAACAGAACATTCATATTGAAATGAAACCGAATATTTTCGGCTGACACTCGTCAGGTGTAATCGTCAGCAACTGTTAGTAGAGAATTGGGAAGAGCATTCTATAACAACAATCGTTTATTGGCGGAAGTCACATTGCCATTGCAAGATTCCCATTGAGTCGAATGATACAAGATGCATTTAGTTGGATGGATAAATCTTAAATATTGAATCTGTGGAGATGCTAGGAACACACGATTTTACAAAACTCCTGATCGTCGTCCGTTTTTTCTCTCAGTTTCCTCATGTGTGGTCTCATATTTGAGGCAAACTGACACCGCATCATTGCATCTCTCATCTAGATTCGGAGATTTTCGATGGAAATATGTTAATCCAAACATACGTTCAGGTTTTCGTTGAAATCATCAGACATCTTGATTTATGTATAAACATAGCTATGTCGTTATGTGCGCAAATTGTCATTACTCTTATCCGAATTCTGCATTGTTTCGTTAGTAGAAGTAGTGAATACTTATGGTTTCACATGAGCAGTTAGTATATTCTCGGTAATACATTCATACATGTACATGTACAATTGTACATATAGTGTATAGTTTATATGTAAATCGTATATATCTGCATACAATACGGCAATTCATATAAGGATACGCATAATCTGCCTGATATATACTGTGAACTTCTAAAATCCGGTTTCGACAAGACTAAACTATATTTCTGTGATTTCTTCACGGAAATCAGACCTGTCTCTGTAATAATCTATCCCCTGATATTTTCGATAAATCAGACTAATCGGTCTAGGCACAACCTTACAAATCATACAACTATATGATATTGTAAGCCATAACAACAGTTAAAACTCTATTGACTTAATCGCGCCGAAAACACGAATTTCAACTATATATAACCAAACACTGGTATGACTGTACGAATCATTATGGTTTTAATCATGGTAGTTTTCTCCCTCGAATGCGACCCTAGATGTCGAAGGAATTCTATTAGCCCCAAGCAATATCAACATTATTAAACCTATCCAATATGAATTAGTGCTGGCCGTAAATCACTACGGGCGATATTATATTTATTTTAAGATGCAGTTGAAGATCGTGATTGAAGAGTTCGGCTCGTAGACTTTGCCTAATTGATTTTAGTTTCCCTCTGTTGCCGGTGACAGGTGCTTAACACTTCAGGGCATGCTAAAATATTCATAAAACACCTTTGGGGGAAAGTCGACATCAGCAGTCAGTGATCAGAGTAATGTCGCACAATCTGCATGCTCTTGTTCCAATCGTATCGACGGCTGTCATCGTACAACCTAGGTCATTGTACGACGAACGGAATTGATTCCAATACTGTCCTCAAGCATGTAAAAATGGGTAGGTTTGAGACAGGGTGTAAAACTTTATTGTACGTACATTGATATAGCCTTCTTTACAAGTGACTGACGCTTGTCAGGCGAAAATATTCGGGTTTATTTCAATATGAATATCTTATTCAATTGCATATTGAAGTTCTGTACCTCTGGTAATCTCTAAAATTTTAATGCGGATCTGTAATCCGTCATGGCAACCTCTACGCAAGCCGAATGCGAAGGGGAAGAAATGTTTGGTGGAATATTTGGGGCTGCATTTTTTCGACCAAATAGTCCATTCCGATTCAATTGCAGCTACTAAACAGCTTAAATCTCCTTCAATTACTATATTTTCCCGAGCCTATACCTTAGGTCAGAGAGGTCGGCAACCCCCAGCATGCGTATCATTTGTGGCACGCGAGATGATCTTTCATCGCACGCCAAATGATTTTACACACACAGCATATTATAACCATGTTTTGCAAAAAGTGAAACAGAAGTTTTTTAAATGTACAAAGCACGTTGGCGACCCAAAATTATTTCGTAAATCAACAAAAATAGAGTCTTTTGGTGCAAATTTTATTACGTATGGTGTGAACGTGAGGTTCACGTTCGCGTTCTGTGTGTGAACCTCAGAAATATAGAGGTTCACGTTCACAAACGAACCTTGATAGTTTCTGCACTGTGAACCTTTTTAATATATTACAAAATTTACTTCATTGTAACATATTTGTATGAAATTTATGGTATTTCAACTGCGGGCCACGCTATGCGTGGCGCTGGCTACATAAAAAGTCAACACCAAACGAGCATTCACCTTGACAATCTCAAAAGTATTACTTGCTTTGTTACAAAAAGTTCTGTTATTAACCGCTCAGCTGGCTTACAAATGCTCAACAAACCTATGGAAGTTTGGTGAGCGATCTTTGAAAGAGGGTGTTCGTGATGAATTGTGCTATCACAGGTGAGACCTGACCCGTCTGAGCCTCATTTGTACATCACCTCTCGTTTCGTGTTATATTGTTGAACAATAAATATGAAAATTCCGTGATTTTTGGTGTAAAAGGGATCATAATTTAGGCATTCATGAACACCGATAGAAAATACCCATAATTATTGGTGTTACAATCATTGAAGGTTCAATTCTCAAGCTCGTTTTACACATTCTGGCGACTGTTGAATGGCGTGTACCCCCTCCCTTGCCCCCTGATCACACGTCACTGGAGGCATAATATATTTTTGGCATTTTTCGGATACTATTTCTGGCAGTCTTGGCATCGTCAGGAAATGGTACTTGTGTTCTCGAATTAACGATCTAAAACACTGTATAGTTTATTCTTTCATATCGAGCGAAAGTCACAAAACATGCACTATCCACTATCCGCTCTGTGTCATCAAACAGCGAGAGTACAAACCGAATTGACAACAGTGTTTGAGAGTCAATTCACCAAATACAAAACCAACAGTCTGCTTCTGCAATATGTAATCCGAATAGTCGATTCGATATGCGTGCATAATTACCTGCATTCAGACAGATCACAATACCACTTATAATAACAATTAAAAATCGTTGCTGCCACGTTTGCATCACAGCCCTTTCCCCGCTAACCAATGGTTAGAAATCACGAGTTGCTTCAATATTCAATATTATAATCAAAAAATATCGAAGGGCAAACAAACAAAAAAACAGAAATGTACTGAATGTTTGCAAGCCTCTGTATGGTACTCATTGATTGGGGTCGCTTGCGACTGGGGCATTTTGCACTGTGTAAGTGTGTATGTTCACTTGTCCATTGATGAAACTATATCCCTAATGTCAAACGGGACACAGTCTATCAGTGATTGCACCATATGCTGACATTTTCATTAACAAGTTGATAGTAAATGGAATTATATGCACGCATTGACCTAAATGCGGCATGGGTAGCGCGTGCCGGCTACATGAGGTAACAAAATGCACGAGCGGTGACAGCTGGAAAAGGCCTGGTCATCGAGCTACATCCCTAATTGCTGGATAACTACCCGGATTGATCAATCCACAGTATATCGTAAATCCAGATTTCAATACTCAACTTTTAGGCATCGACTTAAGATTTTCATTCGCATTACGTAGATCCCTTGGACTGATAGACCGCGGCCTTCCGAAAGATTCAGAGACCTCGATTTAGGAATTCAGCGTTACACACTGGTTTTGCGGTTGTATATTGTATATTAATTGATAAACTTTAGTGCTATGGTATTCGAGGAATTGTGATGGATCTTTTCAAGGATTACCTCACTGACTCTACATCTACAACTCTACATCTGTTTCCTGTGGAATTCCAGAGGGATCCGTACTTGGACCAACCTTATTCTTACTATATATTAACGATATTTCAATATATGCTCTGATTTTACTACAACCCTTTTTGCAAACGACACCCACCTCTCACTTTCCTCGGGAAATGCCGAGACCCTTGTGTCGAAATGCAATGCTCAACTTGACTTTATAAGCTCTTGGTTATAGCTTGTAACAAATTGTCTGTCAATGTTAAAAAGTGCCAAGCACTTCGAATATAGGCAAGGAAAATTGCAGATCAAATTTTTCCAATCCCAAATATGCAGGGGTGCTGGCAATTTCAGGACAAGAACTAGACCTGTGCAAGTCTTTCAAGTACCTCGGAATTCATAAAGATGCAGGTCCAACATGGCATGATCATATCATCAATGTATTCGCAAAAGTTTCACATAACATTGATGTATTATGGAAGCTTATCCGATTAGATACTAAACCATTCCTCCGTACTCTTTATTGTTCTATCATACATTCCCACCTACAATATGGTATAATAATTTGGGGATCTGCTTCCAAAACCATTTTGAACCAGCTGCAGGTCGTGCAAAACAAAACATTAAGAGCTATTGCTCGAATTCCACTCCATAGTCGACTTGCTCCGTATTACAAAAAGTTGCGTATTCTTAAAGTTAGTGATATCTGTATCTTTGAACTAGCCAAAGCAATGTATCAAATTAATCAGCTTCAAGTCCCTGTATCTCTACAGAACAATTTTCAACACTGTAGATATGTCCATGGTCATAACACGCGGTCTGCCGCAAACTCCAACTTATTTATGTCCCACTCTGATAGAGGTTTTCCTCCATTTAAACGAGCAGGGATTGATGTACGGAACAAACAGATTCCGCCACACATGAAAAGCTCCAATTATCATTCATTTAAGACGGGGATGCTGGACTTTCTTCTGAGTAAATACTGATCAACGCTTGTACACTGTCCATTCTCAGTTATAAATCTTCAACTTACATGTTCTTTTTGCACATTGATTGTTACTGTCTGTAACTGTTATGTGTTTCATATATTCTTTGTTATTGCTCCTATAGCTTCTTGTACGATACATTCCGTATTAGCCTACCCTGATTCGTTATTACGTTATGAGGTTATCTTATTTAAATAACCATTTACCCTAGTTCCGGCTGACACGAAGATCGTCACAGTCAATACAGATAAACCACTGTTTGTGTTTGCTAAATATTGCATATATTTATATGAGTTCTATTTATTTAGGCGTCATCGGTTGACGAAATAAATCTCTCTCTCTCTCTCTCACTAGTTTTGTCACTTTATGTGCTCATTTCAATACTTGTTGACATTTCTATCTAAAACTGTCATAAAAATCAGTATTTTCAAAACGCCTTATTTTAAGCATTTTAAAATTGTTATTTTTGGCAACTTTGGCATTCGGTTCTCGAAATGCCAAAAATAACACGGCCTGCCCAGCCCATACTACATTTCTGGCATAGTAAACGACAGAGAAACTCATTGACCGAAATATCACAGCTCACCACCCACCCGCACATTAAGAGAAGGAGCAGCACGGTCAAGTAGCATACCACGTGCATGTAGGCTATAGGCTTCTTCATGCCGTGTAGCACTTGTAAGCATTGTCGTCATCTAGGCAGCTTCCACGTGGGGTAAAATACAATGCAAGTGGGAAAACCAAATGCGAGCAATATTGGTCCTCGTGCAACAGTAACCATGATGATAAGTTGAGACCACAAAATATGGCGTTTCAAAGTCAAATATTCAAATTTATTTGGGGATAATGTGCCTTGGGTTAGGCATCGCCCGAGTATCGACAGTCGACAATGGATCTTCGTCATCCTTCATCAGTCAGCCGATCATAATAAACCACAGCCTCGCTCTCGCAGTGAACGCAATCAACGTTGTATTTGCTGGTATTGGATCATTTCATGAAGCCCGTGTAGCTTACATCAGGTCTGCTCCTTTCCAGAGCTGGTCTAACAGTTATGAAATGGTAGACTAGGTAGTTCGTCGGTACTGCAAATGGCATCTGCAGCTGTAGTGCCTTCCTGAGAAGTATGCTGCTCCATGCGCGATCTGTGGTCTGCAGCGGTCGGTCTGGCGCGAGGGTAAGTTTTTGTATTTGATTTCTTCCACTAATGATTAATCTTCGCGGTAATGCCTTGTTTTATGAAGAATGTGACTAGCATTTTGTGTAGCTTAAGCTAACGCATTGTTGCTGATCAAAGGTGCAATTCTGGTTAAACAGCCTTCAAGTTGTATTATGTAGGCTACTAATATCGTACGTCAGTTGCCCGCCGGAGCGACAATCGGGCATTGCCCATTGCCCAATGCCCACTTCGTGATTAGAGACGATAGATTCCCGCCTTTTCGAGACCTAGATAGCGGGTGTATTTAACCAGCAGATGTAATATCCGCTACGTTGTCGTGCTGTTTCATGGTGTTTCGACATCTAATCATTTTACACTAGGCCTATGGATTAATAGATATATCCATTTCTGCAGTCATTTATAGCATGGCGCACTTTTTTTCCAATTTTGTAACACGCTGTCAGCTCAGCTTAACTGAGAGGCACTGAGAAAACTGCAAGCTAAATAGAACCCAATAATAAGGTGATCATAATTGATGAAGCAAACTAGCGAGATGCGTTTTCTGGCCTTTTCCGATAATGATCGACCCCGAAGCTGTGCAGCGGGCGTGTGAATTCGTTAGCAGATTCTACTCAATAAATACTATATAGTCAGCGCTCGAGATTACCTGACCTCGATCTGATATATCGACCTGGCCTTCCGGCACGTCCCATCTCATTTTTTTAGCTTGTCATTTTAATGTTATCAGCTATTACTTTTAATTCAGTGCCCATGTCTCTTCTTTACATCGCCTAGGCCCAGATGGGTGCCTGATTTCAAAGACTGCTCCAAGTCGTTTCGACATCTTCCTATATTTTCATTGTACTGCAATCTTGTGGTGTTCTAGCAGAGATAAAATTACTACCAAACTCAATTCATAGTACACCATATTTTCCTTATAATCCACCGCAATCGGTCTTTCGAAAAATCTCATACCATGGACG
>ATSW01006094.1:0-18992 GCA_000444245.1 Botryllus schlosseri
AGTTTATTCCTCCAATCCGAAATATAGCCTGAGGAATTTCGGGGCTGTTTACACGGAGTATCAACAATTAATTTTCATAAAATTCGAGTCAAGCCCAGAATTTTCGTCGCGCTTCGCGCACAGTAGACTAATATGATTTCACAAACGTATCGGATAATATAATTTAGGTCAGACCTGGGCAAAGTACGGCCCGCGAAGTCATTCTGTGCGGCCCGCGAAAGATTGCATGGAATTCATAACATTAAATCTGCTTCTTCAATGTTGATGCGTGGCCTAAAGCCATAGGCTGTATGAAGTAAACAGGAAATTCGTTTACTTTGATGCTTGTTTATTAATCTGCAACGATTAAGTTGCCCACGTACCTCGCATGCTTAATCTCCAGATTCAAAATAAAGGCAATGTGGCTAAGTATGAGTAACAATTAAATTCAGAAGAAATCATTCTTTCCATATAGTTTAGGTCAAACCTTCTTTGTTTCCATTGTCACATTACGCATTATACAGTACGTGTTTCAAATTGTTGCGTGAGGTGTTTTCAAATCCCTAATTCGTAAAACTAGTCAATCAGCGCTCGCGATTACTATATGACTCATCATATCTATCACCTATAAAAGATGACCGGGCATGTCACAGAGAGAAAACCGAAAGCTAAAATTCAAAGAAGGTTTAGAGTACTAAATATTTGTATACTGGAGTTAGGGGTACACCCGTCCTTTCAGTTTTTGCCGAGCATATCGCAGAAATTAAATATTTTAATTATCACAAAAACACGAAACACTCGGTCAAGGGAGGGCGAATTGCAGAAAAACTGCAAACTTCGGTTAAGATCAAGACTATTTGAGCTGCACTCTGCTCGGAATGCAGCGACCAAGACAAGCTTTGTGCTATCCCTTATACATTTCATTGCAGCGGTTCTCGAACTTGGGCGTGAAAGCATCTAATGGGAGGCGGGAAGCCGAAGTTAAATGAACGCTATTTACCCCCAGCTTATAGTGTAGTTATTGCTCTCTTTGATATCACATAATTCTCTCATTAACAATCATAACCTTTCACGCCATCAAACTATCCGTTGGGATTGCTAGCATTCTGGTTGCTATTTTCAATATGTTGTGATATCATGATAGGGGTGGGGGTTGTCGCGAAATTTTTCACTATCATAAAGGGGGGCGTGCCTATAAAAAGCTTTTGAACCACTTTTTTAGTGTCTTAATAGAAGAACATGGATAGGGGTTTAAAGAGAGGCAAAAATGTGTCATGTTAAACACTGTTTCGAATTATGACGGCAAATAGATAAATATTAATTAACCGCAACTTTCTCATTACCCAACATCAACACATTCACTGAAAAGCATTTATTACCAATGTAATTTAGAAATAAAATTAAAATTCGCTGGAGAATATAGCTAAAAAATTCACTCGGCCCGCCAACGTATTCTACTTCTCATTTGACCCGCGGAGGAAAATAGTTGCCCACCCCTGATTTAGGTAGTAGGTTGCGTGGTTCCGTTCTTACCGCATTATCGCCCATATGTGATATTTCATCACAGTAAATATGGCCCATCATAGCGTTTGACCGTTCTCTGGCATTTACCTATCATATCGTACTCTAACAGCCCATGGCGTGTCCTAATTTGGGAAAGTGGACTCTGACTTGTTCTTAGCTTTACACCTGTTTTTGCAGACCACTGTTGAAACTTTCTGGACAAAAGACATGAAATACATTTTCCACTTTTTAAAAGTAGTGTATATAATTCTCATTCAATTCCCAGTATCATACTTTGAGTTTTAATTAGTTTCAGTTCAGTCTGGCGAACATGCATGTTGAAGTATATAAAAGCAGGTGTAGTAAATGCCTCTATCTTCCGAGAATAAAGCTACTGCTACTTTATATGGCCTTTTTACGATCAGCCATATTTTTCTTATTAACGCAAAGTGTTAACATCATATCCGACACAACTTCTCCGTGTTGCTCTTCGATCAGACTACGGGCCTTATAATATGGGGGGAGGTGCCAGACTTTTACAAGCTAAACATTTAGTTCGTTGATGGTCAACTAACTAACGGTTTCTTAGAAGTAGGCCTACTAGTTCTAGCTGCTGAATTATGAAAATTGAGTAGTCGCAGTTCGACGTCTAGTTGCGGATTTGGAAAAAATTGAGTAGTTCTAGTTGCGGATTCTTAAAATTGAGTAGTTCTAGTTGTAGTTGCACATTTGAAAAAAAATAATAGTCGCCGAACAACTAGAAAACACGTGTCGTGGCTTTAGCCTATGAACATGCTCGACATTAGCATGTCTTGAGGGATTATTTAATGGCAGTATTCCATACTAAAAATCTCAACATTTGGTAAAAATATCAATTTCCACAGAAGTGTTTCGTGAGCCGGATGAAATCGACAGACAGGCCGGATGCGGCCCGCGGGCCCTATATTTGACGCTCCGGCAGTAAATAATCTCTCACTCAATAGAGTGGGCTTACCATATTTTGGATCCGAAAAGAGGACACTTTTCAAAAATTCTGAAAGCTCTAGTACCGGCTAAGAAACCTGGTGATTTTGAAAAAATTTTAACCAAAAATTCTGTGTTGACTAAAAAAAGTCATCACTTTGTATCGAATCCCGAAAAACCCGTTTTTTGACGATACTCTTGAGTTGCTGACTAAAAAAAGTCGTCAATCTGATCAGCTCCCACATTGCCCACTTTTCTACAATTCTGCTTACCAATTATGCCAAGAAGTCGACTTGTTCATGGCATTTTCATGCTTTTTCTGAAAAAATAAGAGGACAAAATCCCCAAAAAGAGGACATTTCGGCGTCCTCCGAGAACACTTACAATTTTGTGAAAAAAAGAGGACAACTCCTCTTAAAAGAGGACGTATGGTAACCCTACAATCAGAGCTGTGGAGTCGGTAAATTTTGCCACCGACTCCAACTCCGACTCCTGGATCCTTAAACGTACCGACTCCGGCTTCTACTATTTTCTCAAGAGAACTCCGACTCCGACTCCAACTTCGACTCCAACAGTATTACCAATTTACTTCGAAAATTATATGCCACGGTGACGTCTAAATAACTATCACATAACCATTAAACGTATGCAAGCATATGAATAACGATTACATGCAAAATTGTTTCATTGTGGCACAGCTCGAATTATTCACTGTGAAATTAACATGAAATAATGCCTTTTTAAATATCCTTCGTCTTTTCTAACATGGACTCTCTCATGTATGAATCATTCAAATATGCCATCCAATCCTATATAATTCAAATGTAGATAAAATAATCGAAGTGAGCTCTTGTGTATGAGTCAGCAACTAATACAGAGTGCAGATGCAGTCTTTCTTAATCTTTTGTTCGACCCAAGCAGCTAAGCTACACTACAAATATTTTAATTTTGAAGCAGCGTTTGGTTATATTTACATCAATTTTAAAATTTAACAAAGCGAGACGATGTATTTACTCTGTCACAGTATCATGGTATAATTCCAAAAATTGCATCAATTTGTGAATGCATCGCGAAGATGCATATTGCGATATTCCTCCTCTATGCAACTGAATTGTAATTTGCAAATAATCTCCAATTTTATCTATATCAGGGGTGACCACATGAGGGCCACATGACATTCAAGAACCATTGCGCGGGCCACTTGAATGTTGATGACCTTTTTTTAGTCGTCCGATAGGTACGAACCGAATTACGTAACGTTGAAAACAAGACTTATATTACTACGCTTTAAAATTGATAAAATTATTTCATAAAAACTCTGTGCGCAACTGTGCAATGTGCATTCATGTCATGGTCGCGTTCATGTTCTGGTGCATTCATGTCCTGGAATTTTTTCAAAGGTAATGAATGAATTCGATCAATAAATAAATACGTCACTTGCATTGAGCGTCGCCTCTGTATAGGCCTGCCACCGGGCTCGTTCGGCAAGGACAGGATTATTCGGCGTTTAGACATAGCCAGGGCCGTAACTGCCGCACCCTAAACCCCCCAATTGGGGGGGGGGGCGAGCTCGAAGGGGGCCCAAAATTATTTCGTGAATTAGCATAAATTATAGAATGTTTTTTGAAAATTTAAGCAACTTTATCAAAAATGTTTCGCGCTGCGCGCGATTTCAAGTTACCAGATATCTTGAATATTGGGTACTCTTCCCACAAGAAAAAATACGCAAGATTTATAGAAATGGGCATATCAGCGTCGGCCATTACCTCGCCACGACGCACCAAGACGTATAAAGTTTTAGGCCATGTAACATGCGACTGCAAGAAGTGTGCCAGAACGATCGGCAGCGAGAAAACCTTGGCCGAAAAGGACTGCCCTTATGTTGACCGAAAACTTCGTTATATATGCAAAATACATGTGGGTTTAATAGTCCATAGGCGCCTAAATGACTGCCACCTAAATCTTCCTGTCTGGACAATCTGAACCTCACAAGACAAATACCACCCCGCAGGGAAAAATTATATGCCAGTGAAGAAATACCAATTTGAAATCGTGAGATCTTTTAGTTTAGTACGTTTCGGCGATTGTATATTTTTGATATAGCAGACAGGAGGTCACGAAATAACATTATGTAACGAAGTCATACCAACGGGTCCACCAACCCGAAGATATTTAATTATTATTTACGGGCTCTACATTTTCCAAGACAACACCTGACTCAGCTCTACCGGTAAATCTGATTACGTGAGAAACTGAGTGTAGAGGACAAGAAATTGATAGCAATATATATGCAATTCCCGATCTTATTGACCGATTTTATCTTGAATTATCGAAAATTTTCGAGCCTCGCGCTGGCTTACTACGCAATACATTTATACTTTCGTGGCAAAGTGAGCAACGTGGTGGCGGCGTGGAGGGTAGGTTTGTCACCCTATATGAGCCGAAGACTCCAGTTTTTTGGGGCCTGACGAAGTGCTGTTTCGTTCCTGCCAAATGGTATACAATACATCCGGAGATGTTTATTTATTATTGAGGGGTCCTCTACCCTTTCAAACACACCTCACTCTGCTCTACCGGTAAATCTGATTACGTGAGCAGAGAAAGGACAAAAATTGATAGCAATATATATGCAATTCCTGATCATATTGCCCGATTCAGTCATCGAATTATAAAAATTTTTCGCGCTTCGCGCGTTCAGGCGATGATAACTTACTCACTAAACGGACACCCAATATAGATGATAAGCAGCGGTCAAGAACGTATAGCCTGAGGGGGTCTGGGGAGCGAAGCCCCCCAGAAGTTAGGTTTATCACCGTATGGGGGGCCCAGGACCAACGTTTTTTTTGGGGGGGCCTGACCAAGTGCTGTTACGGCCCTGGACATAGCAATATCGAAGGTTTCGGTGAGCATGAACATGCCTCTATCATTTTGTGCAAATGTTTTATCGCCAACGATCTCACTGCGAGTACACAAGCGCAGTCGCATGTTAGACTTAATTCTGTAAATTACCCGTAGCCTATTTATAATTTTCAGGAGGGGCTCCAATACTAAATGCAAGAAATCGAGTGACAGTAAATCATACGAAGTGCTAAGAAAAATGTCAAGTCAATTAAATCTGCTGAGAAATATTCTACTTTATGGTCGTATACGAAGATCTGCGATAAATGTGGCTGGTCTCTAACTAGCCTACGCCAATGCGTCGGAACTGATC
This sequence comes from Botryllus schlosseri, assembly GCA_000444245.1. Taxonomy (NCBI): domain Eukaryota; kingdom Metazoa; phylum Chordata; class Ascidiacea; order Stolidobranchia; family Styelidae; genus Botryllus; species Botryllus schlosseri. The sequence continues at coordinate 5,657 of ATSW01006094.1, forward strand.
TTTTGGTCATCATCAAATTTCGCGGTCAGGCTAATCAAATTTTGGTTGGCCTTGCAATTTTACCCGATTTTATGACTGATTTCGGGAATTACCTCGCGGGCCACAGGTTGGCCGCCCCTGATCTATATCGTTACTAATAACAATGATTGATAGTACATAAAAATCCTATTTTAGTTATTATTAGTAATTTAAAGATATCCTTGAAAGTAATTGTTTTCATAATGAAGAAGTTGGAGTCGAAGTCAGGGTCATTTCCACAAACTCCGACCAATGTTCCCTCTAATTTTTCAAGAGTCAGCGCAAACACGCCAACTCACTGCGCAGGCCCTCGGACAACAGTGCGCAACCACCCTCCGATAGGGTGATAAAACTAACTACTGGGGGGCTTCGCCCCTGACCCCCTTACGGCTCTAGGCTTCTTCCGGTACTTATCATGTACATTGGGTGCCCATTTAGTAGTAGCGTCCCTAAACGCGCGAAGCGCGAAAAATTTCTGTAATTCATGATTGCATCGGTCAATATCATCGGGAATTGCATATATATTGCTGTCAATTTTTATCCTCTCCCTGCTCACATTATCAGATTTACCGGTAGAGCTGATCCAGTGAGGTGTGATGGAATAGATAGGCCCTCTAAATAATAATAAAACATCTTCGGGCGTACCCGTTGATATAATGACTTCGTTACATGATGCTATTTCGTGACCCCCTATCTGCTATGTCAAAATTGAAATCGCCAAAACGTACTAAAGTAAAAGACGTACACGATTTCAAATTGGTATTTCTTAACTGGAAAATAAAGTTCCCTCGATATGGCATTTGTCTTGTTGTGGGACTCGGATCGCCAGGACAGGAACATTCGGCGCCAGCCATTTAGGCGCCCATGGACATGGACAATTACACATATATTTGTATATATCGAAGTTTTCGGTCAGCACCAGGGCAGTCTTTTTCGCCCAAGGTTTTCTCGCTGCTGATAGTTCTGGCGCACTTATTGGATTCGCATGTTACATAGCCTTTAACTTCATATGTCTTGGCGCGTCATGGTGCGGTAATGGCCGACGCCCAACTGCCCATTTCTATAAATCATGCCTAATTTTTGTTGGGAAAGGGTACCCAATAATCAGATATCTTACAATAATAAAACGCGCGTAGCGCGAGGAAAAATTACTGAAAAATTTCAAAAAATACAGCATGATTTGTGTTAATTCTCGAAATAATTTTGGACCCCCTTCGAGCTCGGCCCCTCCAATTAAGGGGTTTGGGGTGCGAAAGGTACGGTCCTGAGTAAATCTTACGCAATGTTCATGCCACGCGGAGAAGACTATCATTCGTTAGTTTCTCGCAGATTAACCTCGAGCTAGCCCATTGTTATTTATAACTTTGTTAAACCATGTTATTTCGCCATTCCCAGAATATAATGCACTATTGAAATGATATCAGTATCGCTCACGTATACGAGGCCATACTAAAAAAATATCTTCCTTGAGGCGCAGGTGATTGTGAACTCTCATTTCTTCACGGAGCGCAATAGTTACCTTTGCGGGGCGCACTTGTACCTCGGTTTCAGACTTCAGTGATAACACTATTTAGCCCGGGCAATGTTCCATCTTAATTTTCACGAATCAGCGCGCCTGCGTGGTCCATTGGACAACAGTGCGCAGCAACTATAAAAAAAACATCATTTCTGATTTTTTGTGTGCAGCGTAGATTTTCTGTGCGCAGAGACCGTTCCAGCACTGCGCATTTGCGCACGTGCGCAGCTTAGAGGGAACATTGACTCCGACTCCAGTCAGTAATTTTTCCACGATTCCGACTTTAGCCAGTATAGTTTTCACGACTCCGACTCCATTAAGCCAAAATTCGCCAAACTCCGACTCCACAGCCCTGCCTACGATACAGCAAATGTCGAACATGTTCAATTCATGTTCGTTATTACTAAAAGATCTGTGACATCGACATGTTTTGGTGGAAAAAGTTCAAATTCGCCAGTTTTTCTTAGCCGGTATTACATCTTCCAGAATTTTTGCAAAATGTCCTCTTCTTCGGATCTCAAAACAAGATAACCCTACGAAGGCCACTAGCGGGAGCCATACCTAAAACCTCACAGACTCGACTGCAAGTCATCTCTCTCTTCACGGGAAAACCCTATAATCGAACAAAAGGCAAGCTTCGCAAATCCATAAATTCAAATTGGCAAGCGCTAGTTTATGTATTTGCACACTGGCCGAAAACCGACCATGAATAATCCAAAAACATTTCATCAGTCACCGAACCACCGAAAAAGCATATATCAGACGATTACAAGTAATGGAACAAAAGAACATGGAACGGCACCTGCCCGTGGACACGTGAGTATACGACATAACGTGCGACACTGGAGCGTATGGGTTAGCTAGGGTCGGACTACGTGATAATTTCCGGGTCTTTTTGTGGTTACGAATTCGGCATGTTGAATTTGGATTAGAAGTGAGAAAGCAATGCGTCAATGTTGCGATGATAAATCCTAAAGTAAATGCGTGATTTGTGACGTGAATTCATCATTCGACGCTTAGTATGTATGTAGTATTGTATTCACGTTAGGGGTCAAGTCAGGGTTAGAGTTATAAATTAGGCGTTAGGTTAGGATTCGGGTCGGGGGTTTGCATTAGGTCCCACCAAGTGCCGAATTCACTGGTAACCATATAGTCACGTGCTAACTGTCGTTTGTCACTGTGTCGCATGCTCAAATGTTGGGCAAGCAACAGGCACCGATACATCCTGTCAAAAAAGGCCGATTGGCGGCACCAAAATAGTAGGTAGTAGAAAAATGAAAGGTAAAACAGCAATGCTAAATACAAGTGGGTGCAGAAATCAGCTCTGTAAAACAAACCGCCCCAAAAAAAGTGTCATTTCCTTCGCCTAGGTCTCCCGACTCTGGCCGATTTCGAATCTTCCTCGCTGGCAGGCGGATCATTCTCACTTGCGAACAAACTAAAACTGTCAAAGTCAACCACGTTACGGAGCACTCCGGTCAGAACAAACTCGTTCGACACGATCCTGCATTTGCGTTCTATAGCACCGCTGAGTCCGCTTCTGTCCTCGGGCGTGGCGACAAGCACCAGATCCGACAGGTCGCTACCGCCCGTCACTTTAGGCATCCGGCCCAGCACCGTGGCGCCGGCGCTTCTCAAAATCTGGCCCATCTGCTGCCGGTCGGGGATGACGCTTTTCGTCACGTAAAAGCGGAGGCCGTCAAATAGTTTGTTTTCGGATTTTCGGACCGATTCCAGTGTGTTTCGCAAGTTGAAGTTGTACTTCGTTTGGAGGGGCTCGTCATTCGGGGTCAGCCTGTCGTCTTCAAGGAGAAAAGGGTCTTCGGAAAGGAATCTGAACGGTGTCACAAGTACCCAAGTGATTGGATACCGAATATGTATTAGACTTCGAGTATTGCAGTATAACTTGATATCGCGTCACAACAACTTCGATGATTTGGAAGGTTTACATATGTAGCTTTTTTATGACCACGGATATCATGCCACACGCCACACTGATGATAATTAGGTATTTTTTCAACCGTATCAATTTCATTGTGCATTGAGACAATGCCGGAAACACGGTACAAACTTTGTGCTTCATGTTGTGGTTTGTGCGATACTGATAATGACATGGTCTGCCGAAGTTTCAAGGCACCCACGGTGCAAAAAACTATCTAAACTACTACATCCGTACTCAAAAATATTGTCTCGCACCCCTGGACTCAAATCATCACAATTCATACCCAATTCGGATTCGAATGCTCGATTCATTTTGCCCAGCAATGGTCATAATTTGGGGCTGGGCAAAGTGCCAAGAAAATACAATAAAAGCAGCTATATTACTTGTTTATATTTCAATTACCAAAAGAAGCTATTCAACACATGGAAAGAATGGGATTATAGAGAGGTCTGCAGTAGAATCAGCTGACCCCACCCTTGCCACAGGATATAATAGCAGTGATGTTTTCTTGGTTCCACAGACTGCAATAACAGTATATGTTGCTTGGCTAGTTTCATCATAATTTTTTGTGAGGGACGGGTGTTAGGAGAGACAGGGGAACGTCTCAAGTTAAGGCCGGGCTGCTAAAGCACAACGTTACATGCCGAGTTGCAAGACTAGAATATTGTCACGCTTCTTCAAGTTCGATTAGAATTCGAACTATAACAGGTTTTTCCAAATTACATTTGAATAAGAGTCACCAAATTAGGAAAATCGTGGAAGCTGAACGAAATTCCGAACTAGAAAGAAATCCAACAGACATCTAGTCCAATTTTTAGCAAATCAAGAGTTTATTCTCAAAAGCATGAAAATGGGAAATGTCCAGGCCGTGTTATTTTTGGCATTTCAGGAGCCAGATGCCAAAACTGCCAAGAATAAAAATTTGAAAATGCCAAAAATAACACGGCCTGCCAAATAGTGTGTTTCGTTCATGATGTTGTGTTAGCAGGACCGCGTTACAAGCGAGAAGAGCGTTTGTGAAAGGCAGGTTTCTTAATCTGGGTCCAGCCCACCCACTAGGGGTGAAAGCATGGTGTCCTAAATGGTGTGGGAACAGCGAGATTGAACGGCTGACTGCATTTGGTTTACGTCATACTTTCCATTTGTCCAAAGGCAATATTACAACCATTTTTGACCGGCTTGTCGAGCACTAAATTTGATAAAACGGGTATCAATGAGAAGCTGCCACAGTACTGATTATTAAAATCCAAATTATATTCTGCTCATGGAACTGGAACCCCCAAAATCAACCATGATTTTTGCATTGTGATCGAGTTGAACATTGTGACGCAACAAACTGTCTGGCTATTTCTGAGCTGCATAGTCTCGTTTTGCCAGACAGTCTTGTTGCGTCAATGTTCTTAAACAAGCTAACCTTCCCAGGACTCTTCCATGCGAGTTGGTAATATTAAAGCCACCTGAAGTGACAAAAGTCCTCCGAAAATATATCGCTAGACTGAAGGAGAAATGATAGTCAGACTACTAAATAGAATGTGTTGAGAGACAACACAGGAAACTCCTGGAAAAGGATCGGGAAGAAAATTCTTTCTGCGATGAGATCGATGGCACTGGCGAAGTGATCTCTTTTCATGATGCATGGAAGCCGGTTCGGCCCTCCAAAGATTTTGAAGCTCTGAAAACTATTTGTGGATGACTGGTAACATTCTTTCCCTCAACGGCTACTGTTGAAGCCGATATTTCCCAGATTCGCTGGGCGGGAAATGAATTTAGGAGAAACTTAGCTGACCTGAGTTTGGAAGCACTGTTACAGTGTAAACGATTTAAGTTTATTCAACAGCTGTAACAATCAGCTGTTGAGCGTGTTTGTTAGGCTTTGCTTTTTTTTTGCTTATTGGCGCCGATTCCGATGGATACTGCACATTTTGTGGTTTTGTTTGATATTATTAACCTATGAAATCGTTAGGTTTTTTCTTCTTATTGTTTGTTGGCACTGATTATACGTGGATGCTGCACATTTTGTGGTGTCTTTTGACAAACTAGCCCAAATAAAGCGTTTTTGTGACTAATTCAAGGCAGAAACTATCTATTTAGAGGACGATGCCAAAACTGCCAAAAATAAAAATCGAAAAATGCCAAAAATAAGTTATTTTTGGCAGTTTTGGCATATGCCAAAAATAACACGGCCTGGAAATGTCTGTACACCAAGCTTGGCACGTTTTGTACTATACCGTTCTATTTCGCAGCAATTAATCCAATTAGACGGTTAAAATTATCTAGTTGTGGAAGTCTGCCAACGTGAAAATACCGATAGAAAACTGTGTACAAACTCTCAAAACTTCAAGGAAAAGGCGCAACGTACCTTTTATTCTCGCCAGATTTGATAAGCCACTGCGGCGTAACGATATGCACGCCTCTTGACACGGCACACAGGAACTTAATGGTGCGTCGCATCTTGTCCGTTACCAGATGGGTGCAGTCTTCGATTTCAGACGCCATACGTCCGCCCAGATTCGTGACAATCGATTCGGCGGTGTTGTTTGTTATGCCTGAGAGAGAAAAATTGCGAAAACCTGATTGCGGCCGTTTCCGTCACGCATATTTTCCCCATATACCCGTAAACATGACGTTTGGCTTCACCTTTGCTTTTCTCGGTTGAGTCTCCGTCACCAAATCGGCTTCGTCCGATTTCTTTCTTTTATCTGTAAATGCGGAATTGCATATAAAAATGTAGAGAACAAAATTAACAGAATAAAATCGCCACAACGTCAGATGGGTGAAAGTAGCCGGCATGTGCAGTCAATTTTTACTGAGCTACCAGTCATTTCGAAACTTTAGTATATATGTAGAATAAGCAAGGTCCTAATAGTACTAAGTAGCTATGTTCCATGGGTAGCCTATAATACTTTTAGCAGGTAATGAGACGGCTACCTTTGAAATTTCATGATGTATCTTAGCGACTAACGCAAAATGGATGGAATTTCATGAGATATACTCGGTTACCGTGACACAGGGGCAAGTAGCAGAAGTAGCCTAAAAACATTACCGCTCGGGTAAGAAGCGCGAGTATATAAAAACTACTTTGGCACTAAAAAAAAAGTACAGCTACAGTCAACTCCACTCTGGTTCCACTCACCTTTGTCCGAAAAAAGCAGAAAATCAATCGTTTGTAACATGGTCACGTGCAAAGGCAGCCAGCGCATTAAAAATACTCTTATGTTGCGTAGGCCTATTTAATGTATTGCAGTTGCGCTGGACTGCAGTGATTGGCACTGATCGCAAAAACGCCTTCAGGATAGTTATATTGTAGGCTACACCAATGCATTTCGATACCAGACGATTCAAGAACTGCTATGTACTTTTTGACTACATTACTGTTTAAAACACACATATAGGCTGGCATTTTGCTATGCAGAAAACTTTTCTGTACCATTCCGTTCTACAAGATGGACGAAATTGTACCAAATTAAAAGCGACTGCAAGGCTTTTTATGGGTTTAATGTTGATTGCTAATGAATGGATCCACTCAGTTTCATAATAATCACTCCTCCTGTAGTAAAACAAACCAAGTAACTTAACGATAAGAGCTGTGTTCCTGTGTCTGAAATAAGGTGAGTTGAATGTACTGTTTTAATGACCACGTCCGCATAACAATGATAGCATTAAAATGTACCATGGATCATATCTTACCGATTGCGGAACACGCCGAATTGTTCCTTCTTTTACGGGATTGGCTTGCAGTAGGTGCAGCCTCAGCTTCATCCTTAACCTTAGTCGCGTCATTTTTGTTTTTCGACTTCAAGCGAACAGGTGCATCCTCCGTTTGGTCCTTGACCTTGGTGGTGTCAAGTTCGTTTTTCGGCTTTAAACAAGTCTGTGAGGGATCAGCCGCGATTCGTTTGCCGACATTACGTTTAGAAGTTCTTCCGACTGCTTTACTAGTCGACGGTAAGCAATCGGTGACTACATTACGGTTGTTAACAGTTTCTTTGGATGTTACTGATTTTATCCGCACGCTCGATTCCGCAGATTCCGACGATTCGAAATCGTACACGTCTGCGTTTGGCTCCTTCTCTTCAGGTTTTTTCCTTGACTTTGAATTAGTTTTCTTTACCAGCGCGGTGGATTTCGAGGCGGTCTTGGCAGTTTCGGCCGTACGCGAAACTCTGGATTTAGCACCAATACCTGAATTTGCCGTGGACACTGAAGTTTTGGTGTTTTCATCAGTTGCTGTGGACAGGGTCCTTGCGCTTTTCCTTACAGCTCTAGATGGTTTGTTATCGATATCTTGCGAACATGCACCGGTCTCGTCTATTGATACCGTGGAATTGTTTCCACCAATCTTTCTTTTTGAGACGCGTGATCTTGTGTTTCTTATTTTTGTTGCTGTGCCGTCTTTCGAGTCTGGGTTTTGCGACACTGACGTGACAGCTTCGACTTTCCGCGACTTACGCCCTTTCGGTTTTGCCGCAGAAACCTTTTCATCGCTCGAGTCCTTCGACAAGCTTTTTTCAAGCGACTCGAGCGTTTCGCCATTCGCCATTTTAGCGTAATCTTTACGTGCAGACCTACGTGAACGCGCTAGCACCGGCCTGGATGGTGTCCCGGGGCTTTCGTTTGCCCTATTCTTTTTTGTCGATAGCACAGGCGACAAATTCTTAGATTTCGACATGTCAGCTCCTAGGAACGATTGAGTAGCCATCATATCTGCGGCAGGAGAGATAGGCTTATTCTGCGAAATATCTTGAAGCGAGCTGCTGGCAATATCTGATTGAATCTGTGGGGTGTGTACCGAAAGATAACACTGTGTAGAAGTTATCTGATCGATATTTTCTGATATTGCCTGTGTTGTGTTTGATTCTTCGCACGCGTCGATCGGCATCTGCGGTGCGCCCTGCCGATCAGAAGTGGCTGCGGCTTGCCTCTTCCCTGGCTTACAGTACGACTGGGTCTCCCCGTCCGGATCAACTGAGCAGTCGTGGATTTGAGTTTCGGGAGGTAATTTTCTGTTCGGGGAGTCTGCTACAATGTTGCGGTTTTCATCAGTTGTGAATGGCCCTTTAGTGTCGACTTTCGCTGTTTTTTTAGTGTGATCTGGCAATTTGCCTGTTGATAGAGGTGAAGCTATGACCACTTCTTCGAATGTTTCTTGATTGGGATAAGTTGATTTTGCGCTGGGATTCGCAAATTCCTCTACCGAGTCAGATGCTCTGATATTATCAAGGGTAGCTTCATTCTGGTTAGTTGCCGGCAGACTACTTCTTCCTATATCGATAGCGACTGAATTTCCTTCAACTTCACACTTTTCATCGTCATTACAATGAGCTTCCTTGCTAATTTCAGATCCTTTCGACGTTTCAATCTCTTTACGATTATTTTCCGAACCGTTCGTACTGGCAACATTTGAAATCGACAGGTCATTGTCCGAAATTGCCAGACTTGCAGCTCCGAGTTCTAGTGAATTCTGTGGCTCGATGTTATCACGCGCATTGGTAACTGCGACAGTTAATGTCTCGATGTCATTTTTAGTGTCATCGGAAGACGATACATCGTCGATGGCAACAGTGTGTTCTTCGATAGCCAGTTTAGTTTGGACCGCATTAGTATCTCCCGATTCTTCAGCCTTTAAATCAGGATCAGGAGCAGAATTAATGTCAGTATCAGACTGATCTGCCGAAGGCTCAGCAGAAGCAACGCGATTTTGTACACTTTCAGGAGTGTTGATTCTGTCACAGTTCGTATCGAAACCTTCACTGCTGGAATCGGGTATTGTTTCTAGCTTGTCGGCCACCACTTCCGGCCCCGATATATTATCAGGATCAGGTTTAAAACCCTTGGCTGCAACTGTCTCTGCGGTATTTACAGTCTCACCATCACTTTCACAGACAGACTCTTCCACCACTGTTGTGTCGCCGGTAGCAACAGAGACGTTTACCAAATCCGATATGTCGTATACCTGAGTCTCATCATCTTCTTCTTCTTCGCGAGTGTCCACGCACAAATCCGAAGATTCGTGCAATTCGTTCGCCTCGTTCCCGGGCTTAGATGCTCCTACCTGTGCAGTGCCATAATTAGACGTTCCTGAACTTTGAACAGACTCGAAAGCCGATACATATGCGTCACTGTCGACGGAAGATGTTTGAGAGGGGTTGTTGCCCGCACCTGCACTACTGGTGATGTCGCGAGACGAATATTTCTCCAACGGAACTACGACGTCACCGGTACGCTGTAAAGGCGGTGTTTCGTCGTCTAATGCGTGCATCCCTTCAAAACAGTGCTCGGTCTGTCCAGATAGACTATTTCCGGTTGAAATCAGATCGTCAGTGTCTTCGGTCAGTTCGCTTTCGGCCAACAAAGGAAGCGTGTCTGCATCATCACCGGCAGGTTTATCCGCTTCGCAATCATTTGACGAATGCAACATGTTTGATGGTGTATTTTCAAGCGCCAAAATAGGATCAGAACCCACTTCAGTATCCCCGTGTGCGACTGACGAGGGCCGTGTTTTTGACTTCGTCTCAAGACCGATGTGAAACGCCTGTGTCTCTATATCGCATAACATAGAATCTTCGACATCAGATTCGCTGTCTTCTGCAACTGATGGAGCCGCGAAAGCTTGCGTCTCGATAAGCCCCAAAGTGTCTTCGAACATGGTCGATTTTCTCGGCATCGTAAAAGTCTGGGTGTGCGAATCACCAAACGAGTCCGCCTCGTATGTTTCATCAGGGTCCGCCGCAAGGCTGTGGAGGATTCTGGAGCAGGTCGGGACGTCATCCTGCCCCGAGGTGGTGGTGTCAACTACATCGCACGATTCAGCAATGTCCATCAAAGTGGCACCGTGTTTATTGTGGTCTGCGACAGATCTTTGGGTCTCGGCAGTAGCCAGCTGAAAAGCGAACCGTGCGTTTCAGTGGGTATCTAACACGGAGAGGCGGGCACAACGATTAGGCCCTAGAGCAATTGTTATCAAGCGGCGGTAAGCGGACCCCTGGGGGTCCGCGAAGCATTTTTAGGGGGTCTGCAAAGCCTCTAAATTCACAAAATGGTTGACTACCCAATTTTTATTTTATTTTTAAAATAGGGAAATCACGAGGCAGTTTCGCTTCATAACTGCTACAACTTCATGACTTACATCAACAGAATGACCATCTAAGATGAAATATCTTACTGAGTGCAAACTCATTTTAGTTGCCAACTTGTCATATTGCTATTTAGAGATATTTTGTTGGAGTTAATGGAAAACATAAAAATAGTTTTTCCCCTGTGATATAGGCTACATATCCACTATTCCAGAACAACTTCAACATGAGCTGCTTGATAGAAATGACTAGGATGGATATGTTCAATAAAAGATCGGTGTCTCAATTTTGGCGGCATATATGTTTCGATCATACCCAAAGGGGTCGTAGGAATAAGCCACCGTCTATCGTTGTGGAAATATATTTTCGGCACTCGCTCATATTAAATCGAAGGCGCAGATTTTCAAGACACGGCAGCATATTTCAAGAAATGCAGCTGCAGAATTCGCAATCGTATACCCAATTTCCACAAAATAGTGTGATGGTAATGTCACTAGCCGACAGTTATTATTCGCAAAATCCTGGCATAGTAATTGAGCTAAATTTGAACGAAAATTGGGGGTCCGTGGGGGTCCTTGACGGTTCAAAAGCGGTCCGCCAATACACATTAGAACAATTGAAAAGTAAGTGATAATTTGTTTGAATACAGAAATTGTACACCCTTGGACATGAAGAGTTAAAATTCAATAATGATAATCATAGTTTTGGTAGGGTAGGCTACATATTTTCCACTTTAAAAGTATTGAAATCCCGATTAATAGAATTGCAGCATAATAAACATGTATTACAAGGCTATGCGTGTCCGGTTATCAGACTTGTACAAACTACTGATCTAGGTAGTTGGCGAAAAACTCACCATTGGTTTTTGGAGTAGTTCAAGTTTGAGTTCTAGTTGCATATTTTGCAGAGTGAGTGGCTCCAGTTCTAGTTGCGGATTGTCAAAAGAGACTAGTTCTAGTTTAAGTTAAACATTTAAAAATTAATTTTGGTGCCGAACAACTGGAAAATATGTGTCGTCAGGCGCGTAGCCAAGGGGGGGTTTCGGGGGTTGAAACCACGCCTTTAGAAGCGCGAAACCCCCTCCTTCAACGCGAAACCCCGTCCTTTTAAAATGACTATTTTGACGCTAATACTCGGTTGCAACTCAATAAGTCGAATTATCAGTGTTGCGCGCGGCCAAGTAACGAAAGGCGTGTTGCCAATTAGCGAGATTCGTGTACGATATATGATGATTCTGTAAGCGCACTGTAGGTTGGTTGGCAGATAATGATTTAAGACTAATTCAGGACATGATGATAAACAAACAACAGCTGCTTCACACAAACTTAAAGCATGACTGGCTTACTGTGAAGGAAACCGCCGTAGCCTACATGTCTGTTTTGACCGAGGAAAAGCACAGAACCTGCGGAGAAATATTGCAGAGGCGCGTATGCAAGTGGCGAACGAATGTCTTGTTTCAGAAGGGATGCATCATCATTGAATATAAATATAAAACTTAACTTAATTAATCTTGAATCATTATCTGCCAACCAACCTACAGTGCGCTTACAGAATCACCGCCTTTAGCAAACTCCTTTTTAACAACTAATCAGCAAGCCACCACGGTCGTGATCATTGAAGCATAGCCGACTAGCAAATCGAGAGTCGCGGTTTCGTGATTACTAGTCTTGTTGCCGTTCTATGGTCGCTGGCACGCCCACTCGTCGGTAGCTACTTTCAAACGCTTTGCGACAAATCTTAACGACGGTCCTGTGAGCTTATTCAAGGCTCATTGCTGTTTTTGATCAATAATCTATAAAATGAAACATTGATACCCAACATTTTTGAGATTTTCCAAATTTTGGACAACCCTAGTGCGCATTGCACAATGTAACGCGACACGATCTCCCGCTGAGATAATTGCGAAATTAGTTCATCCATTGCCGCGCGCTCGGCAATCGTTGCTGGCCTGATTTATCGCGTCTCCAACAAGCCTAGTTCCGGTGGCTTGAATAAGCGCATCTGCAATAGGCCCTGTGTGCACGATATCATCGCTGGCCTGCACAATCGCATCTGCATTGGCTAGTTGCGCACGATATCATCGCTGGTCTACACAAGCGCATCTGCAATAGGTCTAGTACGAAAGATATCGGTAGCTGAACTACCGCGTCTCGAGCCTTGCATGCTTTGGCTCCTATTTCCCGATAGCTTGAATAAAATGCCGTTAAGTATATGCTGATTAGCGATTGTGATTAAAGAGTGACATCTCGAAACTGAATGACATCGATTGTCCGCAAACATGTGCGACGTGTGCGTACAAGTACATGCGTACCGTAATTGATTTCTGCTAATACTAGAACATAACCATAAGAAGCTGTGTGTTAAGGCTTGAGTTATAAAAGAGGTAAGGTTTGAACTACCTGAAATCGGCGTCATTATGGCACATATTCCATAAAAACTTGTACATTTTGACTTGCGCAAATCGTCGCCGAGGCTTCATAAGACACATTGATAAGCGCGCGTATTTAATTGTTCGATGCGCGTTGATAACCGCGCGTATTTAATTGTTCACGACAGATCAGGGAGTTGCTTATTAAAGCACTTCCGGACTCGTCGACAAGCTTATCATACGCGTATAATCGTCAACACGAGGATGTTGTATAATCGTTATTTACCCATGTACTTAACCCTAATGAATTGATGCTATAATACAAGGGCCGTAGCTGCAGCACCCCAAACCCAATTTATGCAATATTTTCAAAAATATTTCGCGATAGGCGCAATTTCAAGTCGCGAAATATCTTGATT
>ATSW01006095.1:0-18225 GCA_000444245.1 Botryllus schlosseri
CGGCTCTCCTATTGGAGTAAGTTCAATCTCATTCCATATTTGTGGTAGTAAGTCAGAAGTTTATTGAATTCTTAATTTTGGGCAGAGCTACACAATCACAGTGTCACAGAATGGAAATGTAGTAGGGACAGTGACTCGTACACCTGATCAGGGGCAGTCCGTGACATTTACTGGATTGGATCCAAACACGGATTATGACGTATCTGTCACCGTAAATGGAGCCCCGGGAGCTGACATTGTTTCCACGCAATCTTCATCAAGCTATAATACATCAGGTGTGTTCCACCTGCTTGCATTTTGAGCGTTTTTCCATAGAACTGGTAAACATGTGATTTCAGCACAGGTAAGTATGACGTTTTTAAGCTACACTCAATAAGTACACATTATTCACATCTCAATATGTGAATAATAGAGATAAACCCGATCTAAAATTTTGATAATCAACTAATAAAAGTCGTGCATTATTTTAGAGCGTGTTGGGCTGGTGGCATCTTGCGGGGATACAAGTGAATCTTCAATAGCCATGTCCTATGCCACCGATCCTGCATCGGTCGGTAGTGATCCTTCCTATATCAAGGTCAGTCATGAGATGCAAGATTAGTAATTTTTGAAGCAATAATACTTCTGATGACTCAAGAAGCTAGAATTGTAATATAGTGATTCGGTGACCAATCAAGGGATAATGTATATTGAACCTAATTGTTATATTAATTATATTGTAATCATAATTAAACGCAGCTTGAGATACGGTACAGTTGTTTAGAATCCGATCTACCTTTATGCATTCATCTTACTACAATGGTCAACCTAATTTTGTACCACGAAACAGGATTTTTACCACGTGTCGATAATAAATCGTAAATATTCAATATTTATTTTTTAGTGAATAGTTTTCTGAACATATGTTGAAAACTAACGAATAGTGTGATGCATGTAAATCTTGTATTTAGAACTTCACCATCACAATGTCACCAAACGACACATCACTGAATCCGATCGTCAATGCAGTGGGCTCGTCAATGTCCGCCACGTTTTCTGAATTGCTGCCGTCTACTGATTACGTCTTTACAGTCGATGTCGAAAAAGCAGATGATGCCAGATTCGAGATAGATCCTAGCTCTGTGACATGCCGTACCAAAGGTGTAGCCGGCGGAAAAGGTAGCTTGTGCGGATGATAACACGTATTTTGTTCCAGACCTGATTACACTGCGGGGTGGATGCCTGTCTGGGAATGATTCATCCTTAACAATCAACTACACAACTGCTTCAGGCGACTCGTCTCCTATTACTGTAAGTTATTTGTGAGTGTTACACAGGCATTTTAACAACCACGCAGGTTATTATCAGTATTGCAAACGATAGTAATCTCACATTTAGGATTACCAAGTGGATCGTCTCTTGAATGGAGCAGCCGAAGAGTCTATGTGGCAATCGAGTGACGATTTGTCTGCTACCTTTCATGGCCTGTCGCATTCCACTACTTATTCCTTTTCCATAAGCGCCACCCTAGCTGCCGATGCCTATGCGGTGGTAGATCAGTTGGTGGTTCAATGCACTACTGATTGTAAGTATTGTTATGGAATTTCAGAAAAAAATTTAACAATCAATTAGTTTTTATAGAGTAATGACCGTTCATTGTTCAGATTTAGTCTTATGCTCTGTCGACATAAACCTGAGACTGTGGCTGTTGATTTGGTGGTTGAGGATAAGTCATGATGATATTTGGTTCTTTCATTTTAATGACTAGATATGATGTGACATATGTATGTTCGTATGTGGGCATGAATATTAGTATATACCAGTGTTGGGATCAAGTCACTACCTTCGAGTCACGAGTCATCTCGAGTCATTGCACATTTTGACTCGAGTCAAGTCAAGTCAATCGATTTTCGAAGGTGACTCAAGTCAAGTCAAGTCACTCGTTTTTTGGAGGTGACTCGAGTCAAGTCAAGTCAAGTCACGAGTCAAGTCACAATTCAAGTCATAGTGAATTTTCGAAGTATGAGTGATGATTCAAAGTCATTACATTTTGCTCGCTGCATGAAGGACAGATTAATTGGCCATTTATCTTGAATCAAATAACGAATATGAACTTAAATACATGCAAAAAGACGTTGTACCACTCACGCACACGTAGAACTGCTAATAAAATACCTGAATAACTGTATAGCTACATGTTATAGTCTGTTATTATCATCCGAAATTGAGGATCGAATACGAAGCCTCGAAAAGTTGGAACAAATGGATATCGTACAATACACTATACCCAACCATGCACACATCCGTGAGAACTGAGAATATAAACGCATAAACTATATTCGTTAGATTTATATCATACAAGAGGATTGGTAAATGTGAGCGCTATGCGCAATGTTAGCACTGGCCACTGAGCCGTCTAAGAAACAGAGATACGTTACTATTAGATTAATCTACTACTACTACGACAACGTAAGCTGTGATAATTTTATTTGCCGTCAATTTATTTGTGATATAACAATGGAGGATCAGTGAAACGTACTATCAGTGAATGACTGGTTGCTTTCACAAGTGACACCGGCGTATCGCGAACAATTCGAACATACACAAGATGCAGAGATTTAATCGACAACGTTTACTTGATGACTCGTGAATTTTGCTCCGAGTCACGAGTCAATCCACATTTCTTAAGCGCCGAGTCAAGTCAAGTCAAGTCATTTTGCCAAAGTGACTCGAGTCAAGTCAAGTCATATGAAAAAGGTGACTCAAGTCATCCCAACACTGGTATATACCAAATAACTAGTTTTGAATAGCTATAAATGTAAACCGTTGGTGGAAATCTATTCTGCCAATTACTGTGATGGAATATTTTAAGTTAATTAAGTATGAATTAAACCAGGGTTGGGCAAACGTTTAAGCTCGCGGGCCGCAGCCCACATTATAACGTCAAAATCATTGGCAACACTTCATAGGCTGGTAAAGCTCAATAACCAATTTTCAAAACCAGGGAAAAATGTCGGTTGTCCTGATTCTTTGCACTGGATGGAGACTTGAATCTGTGAGCAGTGATCTCTTCATAGATTTGATGATTCTACTTTTGGTTGAACTCCAGGACACGCAATGCTGACAGCGTCATTAGAATGTTCGCTTTAAATACTCTGTCACTAAATTATATAGATTTTATAAATATAAAGACTTCTGCACATACAGAGAACGAGTCTACCTAACACGCGCCCAAATCGAAATCGAAATGTAAAATTGCACTCGTGATCCGAAAGTAATTCCCGTTTCGACTTTCTGTGATGTTTAGCAGTTGTAGTGAGACCTTTTAAAAATGCATGGGCCTTGGGGTCAGGCTATCGCGCCAGCAATGAAATCAAAATAGACTATATAGAAAGAATATAACATATCATTATCGTGGGAAAATATAATAAGAAAAACTTTAATGGAGTCGCCGCAGTAATAAGATTTTAGGTATGCATTTTATTAATATTTTAATACGTTTTTCGAGCTTTTCGCTGTCCCCACAAAACGGTGTTGCGCGGCATTAAACCATACACAGTCTTCCTTTATACATAAACCCCATGTTCCTGGATTGCGACTATAAGCATTAGTACAGATGAATGCAAACATTTTGGTTCAGAAAGGTCATAGATACGAAATCTGCGTAAATTAGCAATTGACCACGATTGTGCTACTACATGCTCTGAGAACTCTGTAGAGATTCTAAAGAAATATTTCGATTGGCCATAACATATTAACTCCCTGAAAATGCACTGTATCCACCTTGAGGCATGGAGATTAGGGTTATGTATTATATGTATGAATTCTCGTTCTTTTTTCACAATGCTTCTTGTGCTTGTACCTGTATTGGAAAATGATCGCTTCTTTTGCAATACATTCAGATCGAGAATGCACGGAAAGCCCAATCAACCTGGTGTTCCTTATTGACGGAAGTGACTCCATCGACGCTATTAATTTCGCGGCCATGAAAAGCAACGTTCTCTCCATGACGGACGCTTTCAATCCGTCTATCCGAAGCGAGAAACTACAGGTGGACGTGGTGCAGTTCTCTGACGCAGCCATAACAGAGATTTCAGGGGTTAAAATACAAAACTCTGTGTCTGAAATCAGACCCGCAGTGGAAAACATTACCCAGAGCACATGCGACACGAAAATGTACAGCGGGCTGTCGCATGTGAATGAATTTGTTTCCCTCAACAATAGCAATACGTCGTTCAAAATTTTGGTGACAATGAGTGACGGGAACACCAGGGAGACGCACGATGCGTCTGTGGTTGACGTAGCGCGTTCGAACTTTGACCTGATGATTGCCATCGGAATCGGATGTAGTGTTGACGCGAATAGGCTTCTTGAATTTTCCGATGAGGGACAGTCTCTAATGGGCAAAGATTTCTGGTTTTTGCAGAACACCGTTGATACTATTGTGAGCGTGAGCTGCAAAGAAGGTAAATTTGAAATTCTTGTACGTATTGTGTGTAAACAATGTCAATCCCGTGCTTACTTGTGGCATGACAAGCTTTGTCGTGGCAAGCCTTCTAGATTTGCAATTTCAGTTCCTGGTAAATAATGTGGAAATAATTTTGACCTGGAATCAGTATAGACCTGGTGTCAAACATGTTTTGTCTACAAGTGGAATCGTATGTATGTTTCGAAGTCATCTTTGAGAGCTACCAACAATTTGTCTGCTGATCTCAAAGACTACCCCAAGTCGTTTCGACACCTTCCTATTTTTTCATTGTATCGCAGTCTTGTGGTGTTTTAAAATAATCAATTTTAATAACAAACTTAACTGGACTGAACTGTACAGCACTTCGTATAAAAATCTCTCTAGCTCCACCCCACTTACCATACCATGAGATAACATAACACCAAAGCTGGTCCCTTGAAAATCATTTTAAAATGACGATCAAGTAAGAGACTGGATGGAAATACATGGGGCTCTAAAATCAAGGGTGCTTCAGCCCTGGCGTAAATTCACTGGGGACCAGGCAGAATGATAAATTCTTGTGCAAAGAATGGAGGAGTTCAACGTCATAGAAATTCACTAATTTTTTTTTTTCAGATGTACTCAAGTTCGTGGCTGAAGTTGAAACTACCACCAATACACTCAGCGTGGTCTTCTATCCGATTCCAAGCAGACTCGGCAGGAGCTCTTCTCTGATAGAAGTAATCATGTTTTTATTTGAATGTTTCATTGTGTTACATGCAATCGTTGATCACATTTTTTACACTAGAGATGGCTGCTCGGTGTCTCCAAAACACTGAAACAAGATAACTGCTTGCACCTGTGATTTTACCAGCAGCGTTAAACATTTAGAATTACACGTTGACAATCTCGACCGAGGGTGCAACCAGAGATTCCATTACAACGGAAATCAATGAAACAACGGCGTCTTTCTATGGGTTGTCGCCGTCAACGCAATATACCATCACCATTTCTGGAAGCAAGGTTCTTGATGCCAATATTGTGATAGGAGAACTGACTGCAAATTACACAACAAAACGTGAGTAGAATTAATGTATCTCTTGTTGATCTCACACTCTTTTGTCTGAGTACCAGTAATGCAAAATATATTGAAGGCATATTTTCCGACTGTTAGTCGTCTTCATATATTGATTAAAAAGTCCACATATAAGAGAAAGATTACTTCAGTGTAGAAATTCTGTTGTGACATGTTTAATGGAGCAACGAGGCAGCTACTTAACTGGTAGAAAAGGCAATGAGAAGATTTTTAATGTTGATACCACCCCTTAGCCACCACGATTGACCTGGTGCATTAGTCTTCATAAACATCCTCGTGTGACATGAATTACTTGGGTCTTCCGAAAAATTATAAAACAGTCCTAATCTTCCAGAGCGGTGTCACTGTTTCTAGTTTAATTAGAGAATTACGTCATCCTGTGTTGCTGACATCATTTAGAATACCAATTACAACAATTCATGATCATTTATAGATAATGCCCAGCGATTGAATTCCTTTAGAAATGTCATTTCCAAATTCTTTTCAAGATTGCCAATGACACTTAGGGCTGGTCTAATATAGTCTGTATTGATTTGACAGCACTCTACCGGACTACAGTGTATTGTTCCGAAACAACTGAGAATACCGTCAGGGTTGACTACTCGGTGTCCTCTTCAGACGGAGGACTCATTTCTTCTGCAATTGAGGTAACTACTAGGGATGGTCGGAACTTGAGGTTCACGTTCGCGTTCTGTGTGTGAACCTCGGAATTTTAGAGGTTCACGTTCACAAACGAACCTTGGTAGGTTCTGCACTGTGAACCTTTTTCATATATTACAATTTTCACTTCATTAACGCATCGTTGGTTGAAATTTATTGCATTTCAACTGCGGGCCTCTCTATGCATGGCGCTGGCAGCCTAAAAAATCAACACTAAACGAGCGTGCACCTTGACAATCTCAAAATTTTTACCTGCTTTGTTACAAAAGTATGTTCGAAATATCCATCTTTCCGTTTGTGAATATTTAGTGACTCTCTGCTGTGAGCTTTACCCGCAAAGACACAATAACAAAAGCGAAATACACCAGATGTAGTCAGCGAATGATGCTTATTCAACCAATCAATGGAATTGATACCGTTGTCTGATGTAAAAAAATCTAGCAGGTGTACGGGGTCAATCTTGATTCCATATGTTGATTGCATCATAAAAACACAATCTGCGCGATTGGGGTCTTGGGTACTGCTGTATAGCTTGTTAAGGGGTAATATCGGTAGAAAGTATAGAAACCCGTTTTACACCCTGCTCAATATCAACGTCGTAATAATCAGACGCCGAATACATTGTCCGGTCTGGCCTAGACCGTTATGGCGTAATCTTTTATTACCTTTCAAGTCCTCCTCAAAATTGTAGGCTAAGCGACAAAAGATAATGATTTTATGGGATTATTATATTATTTGATTGCCCCAGTTGATACATTTGGCGACGTTTAAAACGTCAATATGTACTTACGCATTGCAGCGTTATGTGGCCCCAGTCGTCGCTAGGTATCGTGTACAATCTTTACTATAATATAGGCTATCACTTCACTGAAATGTAGGGTTGGACTTAGCAATATGACGTCACGTGACATCATGAGGTTCACACCACCCCTAGTAACTACAACGATATCTCGTTTTGATGCATTGGTCAGAAATTTGAAACTTACTCAGTGCATTAAATTTCCTCAATCCGCATGCAATCACACTTTTACCATATACACATGCCGTACTTCCACCATAATATTCTACTTCTAGAGCTTTGCGGTTGTAATTTCGCCCATTGGAACGGGAGAGAGTGTCTTAAGAAAGTCTTCTGCTGATGCTACAGCTTTATTTTCTGGACTGATCCCGTTTACTGAATACAATGTCACAGTATCGGTTAATGAATTTGCCACGACAAGCGTTGGAATACTGTCAGGTTCAGTCACATGCAAAACTAAACGTGAGTATGATTGATATCAGTTGACAATATGATTATGTATTTATGGACGTGTTAATTTTTGTTCATTGCAGTTGCCATACGTCCTGATGTGATATGCACGGCACAGACAAGTGACAGTATTTCTGTGTCCTACAGTATTCCACAATCTGTCGACCTCTCTGGTATCATAAAAGTAAGTTCATGACCGTATTACGTAAATATGTCACTTTATGTGACGTTAAAAATTATATATATATACTATATCAGGTAAAAATACGTAACAAACCGTCTCATTCACTCACAGGGATACACAGTTAGTCAAGGGAGCATTACTGTGTCTCCCGCTTTTGACGAAAACACGGCCTCATTTACCGGCTTATCTCAATGCATGGACTACACGGTCGATGTAGATGTGACTATCGAACAAAGCGCGCTAAATGACGTCTTGCTGCAACAAGGCTCAGTAATATGCCGGACGACAGAAGAACGTATGTCCGACACATAGGTTTTTTTGTTATTGATTTTTAAAATAGTCCAACGACTGGTTTGTTGTATTGAACTCAGAAAATACTGGTAGTGTGGTAATACTGGTAATACAATTCTACTGTTCCTACTTATTCAGGATTCAATTTTAATATTTTGTGTCACAGCATTATCCCCTACCGTGTCGATCTCCACTGCTGACTTGAGCAGACTCATTGTCTACATTACACCATTACAGTGCGTTTCAAACTACGTCATAACCATCGTTCGGGTGAGTTATTGTTTGGATCTGCTCTCACCGCCGATTCAAATAGTTGATCTTTGTAATATGACAGACCAATTCTGCTGGTTCTTATACGGATGTGATTACGACATCGGAAACTTCGTATATAATATCAGAGCGCAATGCCGCAGATCATTACAGGTTCGTCAAAAACAGGTGTTTTGGTGATTGGGGGCTGTCTGTAAGAAATTTGTCTTGTGTGTAGGTGCTGTATACACCCATAATTTTGACCATTTTTTCATTTTTTCTTATATACAAATCCTGCTATGTTGAGAAATGAGTATAAGTAAGTAATTGCAACATAATTTGCTGTGATCAAATAATTATTGAATAAAGCAACATCCCAGAAAATCAGTATACTTCCTAATGAATTTTACTGGATACATATTCCAGCAATCCAAACTGATTTCTATTAGTAGTTTAGTACCATCTACCGAACTTTTTATGATACATTTTTCATTAAGTACTTGTCTTGTTGGCTGCCACTGGGCCGTGACAAGGACAGTTGTTCCCAACCGGAGAAATTTTCCCCCTTAAGGGGAATTTTGAAATTTTTAGGGGGGAATTTGACTTTAGGGTTGTATCGGAAGATACACTGGATTCACAAGGTTTTTGAATTTTTATGAAATAGCTTGGGAACCACTGAACTACGAAATGAATCAAAATCATCCAAGACCTCATTTTGTCATCAGTAACTATCCAAACGAATCCATATCATGACATAAATTTGATGTTATCTACCTTCAGCATAACAGTATATGGACACTATCCCATATCCGGTGCGGGTCCAGCAACTACTCAACAGATTTCAGCTTCGATTCCGAGTGTGTGCGTCGAGTCCGAAGCGGGTAAGCCCCTAAATTTTGTGTTGAAATATGGTATTGGACAACTTCAATACACAATTGAGTAGTATATTCATATCAAATGAACCTGAATATTTTTGGCTGACACTCGTCAGGGGTAATCGTCAGCAAGTAAGAGAGAATTGGAAAAGAGCAACGATTGTTGACATATGATGTTCTCTTCCAATTCTCTACTAGTTGCTGACGACTACCCCTGACGAGTGTCAGCCGAAAATATTCGGGTTCATTTCAATACTCACTATCCATATATCTATATATATTTATATGCTTTCAGACACTTTCCAGCCTATTGCGATCTGTGGGCCTGCAACCGATACCATGCTAGATGTTAGCTACGCTGTATCGCCAGTTGACAACAGATTCAATTCTACCACGATTGAAGTAAGAAACAGATCAATCAGGCACGCTCACGACTGCCTACGTTGGAGACGCTTAATACGAGCCTAAAACTGATTATCTTGATGCTTTTTTTTGTTTCCTGTTTTCTTTCGCCCTTTTCATTTTATTTTATCTAATTGAAAAGTCGATATATATCGAGATATATATAGAAATAACGTTTCGAACCTATATCGAATATCGACAGGGATACACGATTGCAATATCGCCAACTGGAACTGGAGAAAGTACTGTGCAAAATACCTTTGATGAAAAGACCGCCAGATTTACTGGGTTATCCCCCTTTACCTCTTACACGCTGACAGTGTCGATTAACAAACGAACGGGTGTGGACTTTATTGTAAATGTAGGAATTGTTACATGCATGACGAAAGGTGAATATCTTAATATGCAACGAATTTGCTTGCTGAATACATTAACTTTCATTGTTAATTCACAGTGTCCATACAACCCATCGTGAAATGCACTTCCGCTACTACAGATAGTGTCGGGGTCACCTATACTGTATCTGGACCAGGCAACAGAGGAGATATCATCCTTGTGAGCAAGTCTAGTTTCTTCCATTAATTTTTTCAGCCATTTTAAAGTACCACAAAACCACGGCATCACGACAAAAAGTTATCGTAACTACCGAGTAAAATCTGCAAGTCATGGTGAACTATAAAAATGAGGAATAAATTTAGTCAATTCGTTCAATAAGTAAACCACGTCTCTTTCATATAACGCAATTCCGAATATGATGCTTGTTCATATCATGTACAGGGCTATACCGTTCAACAAGGGTCCTACAACTTGACTAAAGATTTTGGAGAAAACGCGGCTTCATTCTCTGGATTGTCACAGTGTATGGAGTATGTCATTACCGTAGACGCGGTCATCGATCCCAGTGTAGAAGACGGCGTTCTACTTCAGCAGGGTGTTGCAGTATGTCGCACAGCAGAAGAAAGTATGTTACCAACCAGTTGGTCTTTGATTTCAAACTTTCAAGTTTCTATTATATGAAGTTCAGTAGAACAAGGATGGCTGAAACTTGTGTCCTGAAGCTGGCTACTCACCAGCTAATTTCTAAATCTTCTCTGTGTGGTTTTTAGCCTATACTCCAGTCGTGTCTATCTCAACGACGGATCCTAGCGCAATTGTGGTTAGCGTGTCGCCATTGTCTTGTGCTGCTAGTTACGAAATAATTTACGTACGGGTAAGCCATTGAACTGGCACTTGGAAGGGAAAAATCACTGATCTGTGTCTTTGAATAGTCCAATGGCGGTGGTTCTTACTCAGAGGCAGTCTCTACAACGGAAACAACTTACGTAATTTCCAACCGGATTGCCACAGACGAGTACAGGTTGGTAGTGATGCATTGAATGTGATGCAGTACGTTGATGTGTGTACAATCTGCTGTTACATATATGTGTATCTTTCTGAAACAATAAATTCCAAATTCGGCCCCTTAAAAAGGTGAATCACTTGAATTCAAAATTTCAGTCCAGTGTGTATGTGCTATATGTGGATCCAGCCAGAATCATCTACTTGTCGTGGGGATTTGCTGGACTCAAAAGCAATTAGAATTATCAGTCGTTCCTCCTGGATAGTCAATGATCTTTTGATGTAACAGCCGGCAGACATATAATCAACTATATGAAATGTTATATATTCTGCTAGTTCCTTATGTGATGATGAAATAATAATTTTCAAATATTCTTTGTTCAGCATCACAGTTTATGGTTACTTTCCCGTTGCTGGATTGGGCCCGGGTGTGACACGGACAATTCCAGCATTGGATTTTGGTTCCGGTACCGGTACCGCGTGTAAGTCTCATGTCTGCTATACTTTGAAAATTAGTCGACAAATTATACTACTTTGTTTAATTGAACGCAATACCGGTATCATAGTCTTTATCAATTAACAGCATATCCCCAGCCCAATGTGATGTGTATGTCATCGACTGAAAACAGCATCGTGGTCAACTACAGTATTCCCGAATTCGGTAACATGGCAGATTTCATACAGGTATGTTGTCGTCTTCTTTTGTATTGAAAGTGAACGAGTACATGATGCCGTAGCGCAACACTTCACGCATTGCAGAACTATACCGTTGGGTACAACGCTAACTACATGTTGAAAGGTGTTGGACAAAACACAGCCTTGTTTTCTGGATTGTCACAATGCACAGACTACAACTTTACAGTCGATGTAAATCTTAATGCAAGCTATCTGGGTTTTTCTTCTTATCGTCAAGGCTTCGTAACCTGTCGGACAGCAGAACAGCGTGAGTGCATAATTTCTCTGCTATGTTGCAGTTTAATGCCTATATCAGCATATAGCATACAGCATATTACATTCCTGGTACTTTATGCTCTCGACAATTCGTCTAATTCATTTCAATGCATTTTCCAGCTGTTTACCCGAATATCGCTATTTCTGCACCAGATCCAAGTAGTCTCGCTGTCACAATATCCCCATTACGTTGTGTCACTGGTTATGTCATCGTTATTGTTTCGGTAAGTGATTTTATCAATCGGTGTCAGAATCTTTACTCTTATGCAAGGGTGGTCAAATTAGTCAAGGAAGCTACTCAAGTAGAAGTAAAAGTAACTCCGTAAATTTCTACTAGGTACTTCAATTGGGAATAGAAAATGAAGGTATGAAAGTATTCATATGCTTTTAGCATTTAATTGGAGGTTGATATTTTTTGAATTGCACGGTGAAAATGACAACTGACGCTAGAGACGGATGCAATTTTCAAAAATATATTCAGTTACCTTTATACGGGGAATTTTTCACGCAGTCCCCATAGAAGGGATGCAAACTATCCCTAAACTACTACCTTATACTTTTCAAAACCCAAATTACAAAAAGGGAGTAGTTTTGCACAAAAGCTTTTGAAATAGAAGTGGAAGTAGTACAAGTAGGCAAAGCCTAGTACTCTGAAAAGTAGAAGTGCTTTCTTACTGACAAGTCACCATCTCTACATATATGAGCTTCTTTTCACAGTCTAACTGCTACACATCTCGCACGGAGGCGATATCCACCACACAGAATACTTATGTGATAGCAAATAGAGCTCCCGCGAACAATTACAGGTGAGCGTAATGTGCAGAAGTACCAATTAAGTGAACAAATCAAACGCTGCCATGCGTAGTATCTGCAAGTTGAAGGCTAGCCTTCATTGACAAAGATGGGCTATTTTGATTTCATCGTGGTTCTATATTTGATTCGTGTTCGATGTAAAAATTTTCAGTGTTACCGTGTATGGAAACTATCCGGTTTTTGGAGTCGGTCCAGGGTCAACGCAAGCTGTATCAGCACTATTACCGAGTGACTGCACATTGCCGACTTCAGGTAAGTTCGTGGTTGAATACGGCTTTGTATTACGCAAATCAGAATTCATGGATACTCCATAACAGTGGTTCTCAACCTCTTTGTCTTTGCGGACTCCCTTTGGTCTGTCACTGAATCCCGCTGACCTCCAAGTCTTAGTTCAAATTTATCTCTATTTTCATGCAACTGTTATCTGTCTTGTGCAATTATTAACTGTAGGCTAGTGATAAACAACAGCAAAATGACCTTTCTTTAAAATAACATTTCAGTTCAGTTTGGTTTATTAGCAATTTTTATCAGTTCAATAAACCACAAAAATAGAGATGCAATGAAAAGATAGAAAGGTTTCGAAACAACTTGCAGTAGTCTTTGGAATCATACACCCACCTTGGCCTAGGCGATGTAAAGAGGAGGCATGCACACTGAATGAAAAGTAACAGAAGATAGTTTGGAGAAAGCAAGCGACAAAAATGGGGTCAGTGCATGTCACGGAAGGCGAGATCGATATGTCAAGTCGTGGTCCGGTAATATTGGGGGCGGACTAGTATTTACTTTTAACTTGAATGTGCATCATACTATTTATGTAGAAATTGGGAAGACGTTGTATTATTTTAAAGCGAATTCTGTTGCTGCATTTCTTAAAATATCCATATCTTGAAAATCCGCGCCGCCGATTTATTATCAACGAGTGCCGAAATTCCATTTCCAAGAGGATATACGTGGTTGCGAATGTAATAATAACGTGTAACGCTTCCGACGACATCTTTGGCTATGTATGCAACATATACATGGACCAATATAACGTCCAGCGTAGTCATTTTTACCTAGCAGCTCATCTTGAAGTTATTCTGGAATAGCGGTCATTGTATTTCATAGGAGAAAATGAATCTCTGCGTACAATTTGTTAGTATAGCTATTCTATTGACAATTTGGCAATTAAAGCGATAAGTTTGCACAGAGGAATATTTCATCTCAGACGGCCATTCTGTTTATGTGAGTCCTCAAGTTTTGGCAAGAAGCGAAAGTGCGTTGTGATTTCTCTAATTTAAAACACAATGAAAAGTAACTTATCAACCATTTTGCAAATCTGGATGTTTCGCGGACCCCTGAAGAGGCTTCGCGGACCCCCGGTTAAGAACCACTGCTCTATAAGTTATCAAAAAATGTAACCATGGTGGAATTCATTTTGTGTATGCTTGGGTACATTGTTTCTGCGTGTTCTGCAAATATGTTTGAGTTCTATGTCAAGAGTTTTTTAATGTCAACTACTAACTACGCCTTATCAAGTGTAAATCAAAGTTTTGTCACTGGTTACCGGCGAAAATAATAATATCTAAACCAGTGACCCCCAACCGCGACTCCAAGGTAGCATTCTTGCGGCCCTGATTGTCCTCTAAATAAGCCACAGAAATGTAATAGACGACAGTTATTATTTGTTTCTATGAATAGGTGTAGTCATTTTCTGTATATGAATGCTAAAATGAGTAATATTAGTTATGTCTAAAGCCGTCCAAGGCCACTTCTGAAAATCAGGAACGATAATTGTTGTAGACTAGCGTCAAACACATGGATGCATGTCCGTCAAACAAGGATATGTCTTGAGTTCTGTTGGTCATATACCTTTATATGTCGTCTCGGTGAAGAGTACATTTCGACACAATTAGACTGACATCAAAATGACGGCTCATAGCCAACTATATATTGCAGGCCAATATTATACACCGTGTAATCCCCTTAAACTTGTGCATTAAGTGCTGCAATGTATGAACAGCTATCTCACGGCGACATAACAGTATGCTGTAGTAATGATATTTCAGTTTATTTCAATGTATAGCACTCGCCAATCTGCGTCTATCAATGCTAAAATAACCAATATAGAATCTATAGAAGTCTATGTGCATGTTTTTGAATTAGCTGTATGGTGAGTTCCGGAGGTACGCTATAGCTACGTTTAAATTTTCGTTGAAGCCTACTCGAGCGTGACCATGCTGGTCCATACGTACTCTGAATTTTGAAATGCGGCTCCGACATTCCAAAAAGGTCGGGAACCGCTGATCTAAAGTACTTTGCGAATCTCTCATTTTGTGCTAGAATTCGTAGCAATTTTGTTCCCAACCTGTGGTGCACATATTTCGAATTGGCATTTCTGTTCTGCCTATGACACAGTCCATTATTTACTTGATGCAAAACACAGTGTGAGCTTTTCTACAATTAAATTAAAGTAATATGCATAACGACGGGGAAAACGGAGGAGAATAAATGATAAAGTAATAATGAGGTTATCTATCAGATGTCGGGTCTGCATTGGTACGGAAATTTGTCCTGTTGATTTGTGTAAGCGTATTTATGCTATTTTTTCCTTTCAGCGCCAAGTGGACAGAATGAATCGTGCGCGGTCTCGACTTTGGCGGCAGCTATCGTGCTTGGAATTCTTTTAGCTTTAGCTATTCTCGTTATAATCATCCTTGCCGTTGTCATGAGAAGAAGGTAAGCGCGCTGATACGGTTTGAAACTAGGAAACAAGGGATTCTAACATTTTCTTTTCCAGGCGTAAAAAGGAAAAAGCGTGATGAAGGAAATGACGGATATACACCTGAAAGTATATATTCAGAGCTACGGAGTAAACTGATAGTAATTTTAAATATGTAGCGTAGCTTCCTCTGACAGTCATTTTCCCTCTGCGGTGATCACATGATAATTTAATTTAGATCCAGAAATAGCTGAAAAACACATAACGTTATTGATTACTCATGATTCGGGCTAGTCATAGGGATTACAGTACTTGAATTCGAGTCAAGTATCGATTGTAAGATTTCTAGGCGAGCAGTAACAGACGATTTTTCCGAGTTATGAAAATATTCGCCGTCACACCAAGAGATATGTTTTATCAACGAAAAATACAGTTGCGATACTCTATACCCCGCCGTTAGAGACTCTAAACCTCTGTTGGCCGTAATCTTAGCAAAGAAAAGTATGTTCTACAAGGATGCGAATATTCATGGCATGACAATCCTGTCAAATAGTGATTGACAGGGCTATAACCAAGTCACAAGGCTCCGAGCTCAAGTCGGTGAATAGAGGGTTGAGTCCGAGTCATAGTGTTTTGATCCAAGAGTCCGAGTCCTAGTCTCAAGTCAATCTCACTTTCATAGTTTTAACTCTAGTCAAGTCGAGTTCAAAACAAATCACTACTGGACTCGAGTCGTTAAAGCCCTTGTAATCGACTCTCGCAATGATCAACAAAGCGCTGCGAAAGAATCATGGTCCAGAAAATACGAATCTATTTTGGATGACATATGTAACTGGCATCACTTTTCTTGTGACTTCAATATTTGAACTTGCGAAGTTACCAATACTGCTATGACGTCATCATGGATGACACTCGTATATGGGTTCAAAGTTTATTTGCCTCGCATTCAAATGACCAAGGTACTCGATTTTGCCCTGTCCTACTTTCCATTCTTAGCCCCATGATTATAGTTATCTATGCATGTTTAATTTTGCTACCCAGAGTACTATACATGCGCTACTCTCCTACTGCCTCTCGCCCGTGCACTTGAAATCCCCTCTCTTCTACGACAATCACGGTATCAATGATGTGAAGAAGTTCCTTTTGTATAACCATTTCGTTTCTTGGCTTATTGCGCATGGGTTTTGAATTGCTGTACTCCTAATTTCGTAATTGATTGAATAAATAATAATGTGTGAAAAGCAATATTGTCACTTGTGTAAGTTTGTAATAAAGCTACAGATTTCCGGTTATTTGCCACGAAAACGTGATATATAACCAGAGGTGTTCAATGAGGAAGTAATTCAGAAGGATTTGGCTACTTGCGGTACTTCTACCTTACTTGAAAAAGGTTTTAAGTTGTGTTTTATAGTTTTTTTGTATATTTCCTAATAGAAAGCACATTTCTTAGCGATTTGCATCGCTTTTTCGTGCAAAATCATAATAACCGACCATGGAGTCAATCAATCACCGATAATCGCAACCACCTACTTCTTCGGACTACAAATACTTGAGTTATTTTAGGACCTGCTTTTATACTTCAAGTAGTTATGATATAACTCAGAAGTGGCTACTTGTGATTCTTCAGAAATTCATGGAATTACTTTTGAGTTACGTTGATGACTACCTTGAGCACGATTGTAAAATAACGGAATATATTCAGAGCCGGCTGGAATGTTCCTCTGTTCCTCTAGCAGTACCAAATATGCTCCGATCTGAGACTAATTCTACACTCACCGCCGAAGTCATCTTTAGCTGAATGCTGATTCGTAATACAGAATGTGGAGTTTGCTTTCATGAGGATATCCGTAACAAAAATAAGTTATTATAACTTGGGAGACTTTTCGGGTGAATTATCGCCACACGAAAGTGAATTGAGCAGAAATCAATTCGTCGAAGTACGACGTTACTACTGTTGCATTTAAAACAAACGGTGTTCTAAAACACCTTGTTTGAAACATGTTTTAAACAGGGTTTTGAACAAATGCCAATTTGAATAATCAAATTATTTTTTCCAACGTCTAATTATGCCATACTTGTGTAAATACGTCCGAAAAACCATGAAGCATGAGCCTACGGACGATTTACACCCAAAATAGTCGACGTATACGATGTGGGGTGGCTGTAACCCTCAAAATCGTGGAAGGTTCAACAGTTTCCGCACGTATATATAGATCATTATTCGTTGGTACGGAATGGGTGTTCTGATCATGTAAAAATGCCGTAATGCTGCATAACGATGTAGACCTGGTTAACGATATTTTTGATCATGGCCGGGTCATACCAACGACTCGAAAATTGGTATCAACTGCTATCCTGCTAGGCGCTCAGCAATCACGGATAGTATGTAGCATGCATTTCGATGGTGCAGGCGAAAAAGAATTCATCTCCCCCCTCTCTTTCTCTCTCTCTCTCTCTCAGCCCATATTCAAAAGAAGTTGGATATACATAAGCACATTTTCAAAGCTTGAAGCACTCGTTTGAACATCTTTACCGCCATTGTTATACTGGAACATGAAATAAACTAAAAAGGCTACATCTGGACACCTGTTAATAAGTGTAAGCCATGTGAAATTTATCAATATTCTTAGTCTAGCGGTCAAAGATTATAGTTTTCTGACTTCCTACCGCCATGTTGTGACGTCACAAAAATTGCTGATAATTTTTCAGCTTCAATAGCCGATTCCGATAATGTTTTCAAAGTGTGATATCGTCTCGATATTATCGGCTAACCGATAATCGGTCGGGCTCCAGTATACACTCCATCTATAGACAGTAGACATCTTGTTAGAATACCAGGCTTCCTGACACGTATTTGCGACGAATAAGCATGATAGCTCAGGCGTGACTCTCCATCTGGGGACTTGGTAGAACGGAATTATAGCTCTTGAGCTCCATCTCCAGGCCGTGTTATTTTTGGCATTTCAGGAGCCAGATGCCAAAACTGCCAA